>JAJIBD010009566.1:0-62513 GCA_021461705.1 Cryptotis parvus
GGAGATGGATGAAGACTCAGGAATCCGATGCAGTTTTAAAAGGCTTTACTTCTCACATGTTCAGGCATACAAGTCAGCAATAGAAGAAACCCTGTGCTTAGGATTCCCAGCTAGAACCCCAGCCATGTGTAGGCCAAGATGGCGGCCACCACGTTAAGGCCCTATAAAAAAGGAGAAAAAGACAAGACTCCCAAGAAGGGTGCGAGCTGAGAGAGAGAGAGAGAGAGAGAGAGAGAGAGAGAGAGAGAGAGAGAGAGAGAGAGAGAGAGAGAGAGAGAGAAGGCAACTCAGACCTGCCACTATTATTGGAAGCAGGAAGGGTCAAATGCCCTTAGGTAATTTCTCCCAGCACCTCACCTAGGCCCTATTATATGCTAATGTATTGAGTCAAGATCTGCCTGGAATTACCTTTATAGGGTAGAGAGGGGTTTCTGAGATGGCATGTCTCTGTACCAAAGACTAATACTAATGCCAGTTAAATATTTCTCCAAGCCTTCACAAGTCTCGTCTACTTCACGGTAGTTTTGTATTTTAGTTGCCTTTGAGTTATCAGGGAGCCATGCTTGCTTGCTTGGAGGCAAAAGAGCATTTCTCTCTGGTCTAATTACTTAGAGATCCAACGTGGCCAAGGCAAATATGCTGGTAAGATCTAGCTAGTCCCACAATGATTGTGGTAGCATGAGAGAATATTTATACCAGCTAGTACAGCATACATGGTCAGATAAACTGCCACATTTAGACCACCCCTTATCTACGAAGTGATTTTGCAGGAGGCAATCCAGAGCAGATGCAGAGGCTCTTAGAGGAGTCCTGCAACACATCATAGTCCTATAAGATATTCTTTGATTTTATTTTATATTCTTTAATATTTTTTGGTATTATGCTTAAGATATTTGCCATTGGCAGTTGGATTTAGATTGATTTGTGTGTGTGTGTGTGTGTGTGTGTGTTTTTAAACTCTTGAGGTACATGCAGTCTTTTGTGACAGGACATATGGAGGGGTTACTGGTGCCCGCTAGAGCAAATAGATGATGAATGGGAAGACAGTGATACAGTGAATTTATTGAATCACTGAGATACACAGTTGCAAAGCTTTCATGATAGGGTTTCAGTCATACAATGTTGCAACACACAGCCTCTCACCACTGTACATTTCCTACCACCAATGTCCCCAGTTTCCTCCCACCACACTTTCCCCCCACCCCACCAGCCTGCCTCCTATATGGCATACACTTCTCTCTCTCTCTCTCTCTCTCTCTCTCTCTCTCTCTCTCTCCTTTCAGGCATTGTGGTTTTCAGTATATGTACTGCCGAAAGGTTATTACATACTTCACTTTGCCTCCTTTCAGCACTCAGTTCTTGTCCAGAGCAATCATTTCCAACTATCCTTGTCACAGTGGTCCCTTCTCTGCCCTAACGGCCCCCGCCAACTTATGGAAAGCTTCCAAACATGGGCCTGACCTCCTGGCCCTCATTTCTACTGTCCATGGGTATTAGTCTCATACTATGTTTCATTGTAGCCCACAAAAGAGTCAGTTATTCTGTCTGCCCCTCTCCCTGTCTCATCTCACTCAGCATGATACTCTCCATGTCCATCCATTCATAAGCAAATTTCATGCCTTCACTTTTCCTAGTGACGACATGTATTTCATCTTTACCAGACTTGAGTCAAAGTAACTCTTGTTTTATAAAAATCTTTGAAGAGAGCTGAAGAAAAACAAAGCTGATAGGGAAGTTGCCGTGTATGCAGACGACTTGGGTCCAATCCCCAGCACTTATGGTCCCCGAACCCTGTCAAGAGTGACTCCTGAGCCGGAGCCATAGCCCAGCGGGTAGGACGCTTGCCTTGCACGCGGCCGGCCCATGCCGCGCCTGGGTTCGATCCCCGGCATCCCATATGGTCCCCCGAGTACCGCCAGGAGTAATTCCTGAGTGCAGAGCCAGGAGTAAACCCTGAGCATTGCGGGTGTGACCCAAAAAGCAAAAAAAAAAAAAAAAAGAGTGACCCCTGAGAGCTGAAGCTGGGTCGTCCTCCCCCAACTCAATGCTCTCCAGCAAGGCTTGGTAGGCCCACCCAGAACTGAGACTGGCTGGGAAACAACAAGAGGCACAGGACTGAGCTGCTGCCCGCTCGGGCCTGTGCTGGACTGATGAGGGGTCCTGGAAGGGGGGCAGGGCTGGCTCCCCTGCCTCCCGGTCAGACTTTCAGAGGTCCGAAAACCTCATGCATCACAACCGTAGTCACTTGCAAGGTCCGGACTCCACAGCTCGGCAGAGCCACACCCAACGAAATAGTCGAAGTTTCAAGCCCAGGTATGCATGACTGGGTGATCAAATACACCAGGTTCTCCGGGGTGCTGAAACTGGAGCATCCTCCCCCAATTCAATGCCTCTTGGGCCCCAGAGCTGCAACCGGCTGGGACCGTACGCGGGGGTCCCATGTACACCCTTCACCCCACCCCCCCTTGGTGCCTGCACATTATCTAAAAACCTAGTATATTTCATCTAACTGTTATCCCATAACATTTTTCTAGAAACGAAGTGTGTGGGCACGAGGTCTCGTCTGGGGACCACCTCAGTAATTTCCTATACAGTGGACTCAAATGGCACAATGGAGATTTCAGGATCTCCATTGACTTTTGTCTAACACCAGGTTCATTGACCGTATTTAGAGAATTAGCTCCAACAACCAATCTAGAATGGATTGTTCAGTGTATGAATAGGAAAAGCTCAAACAGATGTTGAGATAAATGTAAAATAAGTGTTGTCAGTAGCTGTAGTGATGGTGTGTCTGGGATTGTCAGTACAAAACCATGTGTTCTGGAAACCCAGAAAGTGAATCCAAGAACAGGAACTGGCCAGACTCCCACACATCTGCCTTGAAAAAAAAAGGCATGACCTTATCATTACTGTTCCCTTATCTGAGCTGCAAGGGATCAACATAACTGATGCTGGCTAAGTGAGCAGGCATCGGGAGGGGGACGGAGGGTGGGAGGGAAATGCAGGTCTCTGGTGGTGGTGGGGCGCACACTGGTGGTGGGATTGGTGCTGAATGATGAATCTTTCCAGCCACTGTATTGTGAAAAATATTGCACTGTGTAAATCATGGTGTTTAAAATAAATCATCTAAAAAGAAAAGTGACCCCTGATCACAGAGCCAGGAGCACAGTTACATGTGGCTCAAAAAGTACCAAACCAAACCAAACCAAACAAAAATACCTGAAGACTCTTCCTGTACTATAACTTAGATGATATTACATTATCTAGCCCTTGAAGGTTGAATAATCTCATAAGATAACTTGGATCTAGTTTTTTTTTTATTTTTATATTATTTGCTTTGCGCCTCGGCTCGCACTCAGGAATCCCGCTCAGGGGACCATATGGGATACCGATCGAACCCGGCGCAGGCGCCGCTAAGGCAAACCCCACCGCTGGCTACGCCCCGGCCCGGATCTAGTTTTTATAGTTAGTACTTTCATAACCAGTTCTGATTTCCTTTACAGACATTTCTCTATTCAGATATTCTACGTGCAGCAAGATAAATTTGTATTTTCCTAGAAAATAATCCATTTGGTTTGTATTGAGTTGTGCAAAATGATTGTTTGATTGTTCTTAGTCTCAGTGTTATCTTGTCTTTGTTTCTTATTTGTGCTTTATTTTTAAGTCATACTCAGTGGACTTGGGGGGTTCATTCCCAACCGTGTTGTGAGGTCACCCCAGTGGTACTCAGGGGATCAAGCAGTGCCAAAGGCCAAAACCAGGGCTCCTCACGCCAGCATGGACTCAGTCCTTTGAGCTCTCTTTCTGCGCCTCTATTTGTACTTTCTTTTTTCTTCTATTATTAGCTTGTGGTTTATTGATTTTGTTGATTTTTTACAAAGAACAATTTGATAGCATGTTTTCTGCTTTTTTTTACTTCCTTTCTCTTTGACCTTATTGCCCCTTCCTTATATTTTTTCTTGCCTTTCTTTTGTTCTAGTTTTCAAATTTGTTTATCTCATTTTTTTAAGTAAAACAGATTTTATTATGGAGATTTTTTTTTAGGAAGGGGAGGGAGGAGCAAAAAGAGAGAGAAAGTGAGAGAGAGACAAAGAACAAGAGAGTACACATCTCAAGAAGGGAGATGTGGGTGACACATGTACTCAGCACATGGGATTAGGTAGCACCCTTAATTTTTAAGATATCAATAATTTAAGATTTTCTGCCGGTAACAATAATGCCCAAAGGGAAAGAGAGGGAGAGAAGAGGAAGAGGAAGGAAGAAGAAAAGAAGGAGAAAGAGCAGGAGGAAGAGAGGGAGGAGGAGAAGGAGAAAGAGAAGAGGGAGGATGAGGCGGAGGGAGGGAGGAGGATAAGGAGAAAGAGAAGAGAGAAGGAGGAGGAGGAAGAGGAAAAAGAGGAGAAGGAGGAGGAAGAGGAGGAAGAAGAGGAGGAGGAGGAGGAAGAAGAGGAAGCCGAGGAGGAAGAAGAAGAAGAAAAACAAGAAGGAAGAAGGAGGAGGAGGAGGGAGGAGGAGGAAGAGAAAGAGGAGGAGGAGGGAAGAAGAAGAAGAAGAGGAAGAGGGAGGAGGAAGAGGAGGGAGAAGGAGAAAGAGGAGGAGGAGAAGGAGAAGGAGAGGGAGAAGGAGAGGGAGAGGAGAGGGAGAGAGGAGAGAGGAGAGGGAGAGGGAGAGAGAGACGGAGATGGAGATGGGAGAGCAGAAGAAGGAGGAGGAGGAGGAGGAGGAGGAAGAAGAAGAGAAAGAAGAGGAAGAATAATAATAATAAAAAGAAGACGATGACGGCGACGACGAAGAAGATGAAGAAGAAGAAGAAGAGAAGAAGCAGAAGCAGAAGAAGCAGAAGAAGAAGAAGAAGAAGAAGAAGAAGAAGAAGAAGAAGAAAAAGAAAGAAGAAGAAGAAGAAAGAAGAAAGAAGAAGAAGAAGAAGAAGAAGAAGAAGAATAAGAAGAAGAAGAAGAAGTCTTCTGTACAGGCGTGGGGTAGTGGGAGGGAAACTCGGGACATTGGTGGTAGGAAATGTGCACTGGTGAAGGGATGGGTGTTGGACTATTGCATGGCTGAAACCCAATCATGAACAACTTTGCGTATCTCACAGTGAATACATAAAAAAAGAAAGAGAAGAAAGAAGAAAGAAAGAAAGGAAGGAAGGAAGGAAGGAAGAAAGAAAGAAAGAAAGAAAGAAAGAAAGAAAGAAAGAAAGAAAGAGAAAAAGAAAGAAAAGAAAGAAAGAAAGAAAGAAAGAAAAAGAAAGGGAAGAGAAAAAACAGCAATTGCAGCCTCAAAAAAGCACAAAAGATTTTCTGTGGGGGTTGTGGCTCAGTGGTAGCACATATGACTTGGAGGTGTGAGGCCCTGACACACACACACACACACACACTCACATACACACAGAGAAACAAGCGCACACACGCACACCCCAAGCACCCTAAATAAAAAGAATTAATGATACCCTGAGACCATTGGTTTATCTATACTCTATTGTTTAGTATTACAGGTTTGCAAAGAAAAGATACAATTCACATTTTTTTATGTGAGCTACTTAAAAATTTAAAACAGAATTTAAGATTTTAGAAATAATCAAGGAGCAAGACATGTAAATTAAGATATTCCACTTCAGGCTTCCAAAAGGTTTATCTCTGAATCAAATAGAAGTTTTTGGGTAGATTTTTGGGCCACAGCCAGCAATGCTCAGGGCTTCTTCCTGGTTCTGCATCCAGGGATCACTCCTGGTGGGGTTGCGGGGGGTCAGGGGGGCGATTCCAGGCATTGACCCAAGTGAGCATGTGCAAAGCAGGTATACCCTTTTACTTCTCGCCTCCCTGAATTTTTCATTACCCCCTAATTGTATTTAACAATCTTTTTTCACAAAGGAACGAACAAAGGAACTAAGAAAGCAATTAATATAACCAAGCCTTCATTAATTTGAGATATCAGGTTTATTCACACAAAAATAATCACAAAAAATAAACACTAATTTAAAACAGAAAATATCGTGACACAAGTTTATAGCCTTTCTAATTAGTCTGTAAAAGCATTTAGTTTGCTTCAGCATTCATTTCTATTGATAGAGACCAGCAACCATGGAAATGCAATGACAGTTTTCAGTTTGGTGTTTGGCAGGAACTTAGACCAAACCCAAAGCATTTAGTGAATGAGGTACGTTACGAAGCAGGTCACTATGGGAACAAATAACATCTATTTCTGAATCTACAGACATACATGGTCACTAAGTCATCTGAGGAGTTAGTACCTGGGTGATCCCACACCAACAGTAACTATTTCTGGACCCATAGACATACATATTCACTAAGTCATCTGGGAAGTTAGTACCTGGACGACCCCACCCCCACAATAACGCGTTTCAATTTTTCACTGCAAGCAGAATAAGAAACGGAAGCTCCCTCTCTTCAGTTGGCCTCGGCTGACCAGAGCTCTCCATCTCGTGGGAAACACGGAATTTCAGATGTGCGACTTCCACGCTCAGCGGCGCTGCGCCTGTTCGGCCTTCATGACTTTGCGACTCTTGGCTGTGGGGTTCGTGGCTGGCCTGGGGCTTTGCTAAGTCCTGGTGACTGTCCCCCGTCAGATGTCATCTGCAGGCTGAGGGCAGAGTCCTGTGTGTCTTCATCACTTTCCATGTGAGATGAAAGGTCCTCAGTCGCATCGAGTACTGAGTACAGGGGACAGAGTCAGTGAACAGCAGGGAAGGGGGTGCAGTCATTCTGTCCACCTACCTTTCAGGCCAACTTATTTGGAAAACTGTCAACATTTTTCCCAAGTGAAAGAGAATCCTAGTTGGCCCAGAGCGATACAGGACTGGTAGGAGGGCACTTGCCTTGTATGCAGTCGAGCTGGGTCCGATTCCCCCATAGTCCCTTGAGCCCACAGGACTGACCTCTGAGCTCAGAGCCAGGAGTAAGCCCTGCACATTGCTGGGTGTGGCCCCAAAACAAAAAATGAAACAAGACAAAAAAAGAGAATCCTAGCATGCAATTTACCAAGCCCTTTGACAGGACTAGCTCCTCTAGGCAAAGAACAGTTAATTCATCTGTGGTGACTGCTATAAAAAAGGTGTGTTACCATCTCTGTTTTAAATGGAGAAAAATTGAATGAAATGTTTTAAAGAGAGGAGCCAATAACAATACTGTGTACTACACTTGGGTACTCTGAGCATAGTTTCATTGTAATTTACGCCTCTATAATACTTATTAAGCACTTAACTTCAGAACATGACCATTTTACTGCAAAAATAATTGGGATTTTCTGAAGGATATATATATATATATATATACTATATACACACACACATATATATGCATATATTTATTTTTTTTTTTTTTTTGGGTAACACCCGGCAATGCTCAGGGGTTACTCCTGGCTCTGCACTCAGGAATTACTCCTGGCAGTGCTTGGGGGACCATATAGGAGGCCGGGGTTCAAACCTGGGTTGACCACGTGCAAGGCAAACACCCTACCTGCTGTTCTATCGCTCCAGCCCCTATATTTTTTTATTTTTTGCCACACTCTGTGGTGCTCAGGACTTACTCCTGGCTCTGTATTCAGAAGTCAATTCTGTAGAGGCTTAGGGGACCATATGGGGTGCCAGGGATGAAACTATTTGCATGTGGGTTGAACTATATTTCATGTGTGGGTTGGGCATATGTAAGGTTCTGGCCGCTATATTTTAACTCTTAAAATTTAATAGCCAGGGCCGGAGTGATAGCACAATGGGTAGGGTGTTTGCCTTGCATGCGAACTAACTAGGGTTGGATCCCCGGCATCCTGTATGGTCCCCGAGCACCACCAGGAATAATTCCTGAGTGCAGAGACAGAAGTAACTCCTGAGCATCACTGGGTGTGACCCAAAAAGCAAAAAAAAAAAAAAAAAAACTAAACAAAACTATACATATATATATATATAGTATATATACAATATATAATATTATATATATATAGTATATGCGTTGTATATATATATATATGTTTGTTTGATTTTGGACCATATTTGGCAGTACCCAGGGATTATTCCTGGTTCTGTGCTCAGGGATCACTCCTGGCAGTGCTCAGGACACAGTATGGAGTACTGGGGATCAAACCCAGACTGACCATGTGCGAGGCAAGCACTTTATGTGCTGTACTTCTCTCTAGCCCCATTAACTAGAATTTCTTATTGAAAAGGCAGTGTGATTGAGAGACAAAATTAAGGAAAAGATACACAAAATGAAACATTAAAAAAGACGTTTTTGTATGTAATAATCATAAAGTAATAGTCCTTGCTGAATGGATGAAAGAACAAGTGGATACACAGTTGTTGGCCTCTAGAATTGTACTGGACTGTCTCTTACCTGTGCTTCAGACAGTGACTTCTTTGACCTCAGTCCGTAAGCCACACTATCACCTCGGCCATCATTTGTGTCTCTTGTGGGAGTAGCTGGAGTGAAAATCAGAGTCGCTGGGACGTCCATGGATGAATCCGTAGTGGTTTCCTTGGATTCATCAGAATGGTCAGAGTTGTCATCGCCATCGGAGTCATCGGAGTCGATGGAGTCCTGGCTGTCTGCATGGTCATCATCATCATCGCCTAGGTCATCGGTGTGGTCCTCACTTTCAGTGGACTTACTCGGGAGGGTCTAAAAACCAACATGGTTGGAACAATTAGTCTCAAGGATTTTAAAGTCCTGGAGCTTTTATGCACATTCAGCTTTTTCTGTCTTGAGTGAGTTTCAAAGTCTTTACATTCAACAATGCATTCAGTGGGTTTTAGGAATGGAAGCATTCCTTCCAAAGTCTTTTAACATAAGAGATTTGCAGTATGAGACATTCTTTTCTATCTTTCTATGAGAAATAAGAATTCCCAAAGGGTAGGAGCGATAGTCCAGCAGGGGAGGGCTTTTGCCTTACACGGCTGACCCGGGTTAGATCCCTGGCATCCCATATGGTCCCCCAGCACCACCAGGAGTGATTCCTGAGTGCAGAGCCAGGAGTAAGCCCTGAGCATCACTCGCGGTGACCCGAAAGGCCAAAAAAAATGAATTCCCAAGAGACCAGAACATTTCATACGTGAATGCACGCACAAAAAACTTGAAACTAACTCCCTACAAGCATGGGTATCTAAATGGTGACTGCTACACATTGATATAAACTGAACATCAATTCTATCAATTAATTAGTTAATGTCGATTAAAATTATGATTAGCATCTATCCTGGTCATTTACTGAACTTTCCTTATGAGAGATTCTTGTAATATTCAAGTATACAATCTTAAGGAAAACAAATTTTATTTATTTCCGTGATATCAGAAATCAAACCCAGGACCTCACCCATACAAGGCAGGTTCTTCCTTTGAGCTACATCAAAGTTCAATAAGAAATATCTTAACAGTTCTAGTAAATGAAATAATTATCAAATAAAGCATTATGTTAGGAACATATGTATTTGTACAGGTAAAATCATGGCTTTGGTATGAATTAATTAGATATTTGTCAGACATTAGCTAAATCATTTACAAAAACTCCTTTAAACACGCTGCAAGAAGCTTAGTATTTCAAATAACACTGATAAAAATTTTCTGGCATAGCAACCTTCTGGGAAGAAACCTGGTATTTCTAGTCTATTCTTTTATTTTATGGGGAGGTACACATCCTCTAATGCTCAGGGATTACTCCTAGTGGGCTCGGAGACTTTCTGGGATGCTGGAGTTGAACCTGGGTTGGTCACATGCAAGGCAAGCATTCTACCTGTTGTACTATCTTTCCAGCCTGGAAGGCTGGTTTCTCTAACATCTACTAAGTGCACCTTTTATACTTAGAAAGCTGAGCAAGTTTCACGTGATAATGTGCAGGAAATTTGATAAAGGAATTTTGTCAAAATTGAATTTAAGGCAATGTCATTTGGAGACAGTGACTTGTTTGTTTCTCCAAGCCATCCGACTTGTGTAAGCCATAAAACCAATGGCTTGTTTGCTGGTTCTCCAAGTTTTGATTCAAGTTCAAAACTCACCTCTTGGTTGAAGTCATATGTGTCCTCAGTGGATACAGTGTTCTGAAGAAGAAAGGACACGTTATTGTACATCACACCTACTTAACTTTTAAATCAGACGCCAGTCTTTTCCCATCACATCACTTGCTATTTTTAGTTTTACTAATAGTCGGCTTAAAGCAGAAAAAGACCAATGTGGAGATAAACTGATACCAAGGAAGAAAGGACTTGTGTAAGTAATAATACTCACGGCTTCTTTGCTGATTCTCTATTGTTATTTAGTTGCAAAAAGTTCAACTTTTTTAGTTAACATTAAAAATAGTTTTGTTGTCGTTTTCACCACCCCTGGAGATGTTCAGGGCTTACTTCTGGCTGTGCACTCTGGAATAATTTCTGGTAGTGCTCAGGGGACCACATGGGATGCCGGGGATTGAACTGAGCCTTACTTGCTGTATTATCTCTCTGGCCCTGTTTTTTTTTTTTCCTTCTGTAATGCACTAATTTTTTAAAAAAAAATTTTTTAAAATTAAAAAAAAGTTTATGTTACTATAGCATTTGGATATTTATTGGAAACTTACTTAAAAAACGTATGGATTTTTCATGATTTAAAAAAAAATTACATCTCTAAATGCTCTGCTGAAAACTCCCCTATATCTCATCAGTCCTGCTGGTTGAGTATGCCTATATAAAGTCAACCTCCATTACTCACAGTTTTTATTGAGGTACCGTGCTTTATTATAATACTGTTAGTGATTGAATTTTATACCTCTTTCATAGTGTATTTTCCCTTGTAGATTCACTAAAGAGACTCCTAGGTGGTACTTCTTATGAGCCAGGCCCAGCTTCAGAGTGATTTACAAATAGTAATTCAATTCACCTTTTCAAGCCCCCTAGAAATTAGCTATCACTATTCTTCCCATTTTACAGATCTGGAGACGCCAACCAGAAGGAAAGAACAAAGCCGTAGCAAGCGGCAGGCTCACGGTGCAAGCCCAGAGAAACGGCCTTTGCTCCCTGTTTGGAGTCCATCTGAAATGGCACTGACCCGCGTGTGCTCTGTGTTGGCTCACTGCATATGGCGCCCATCTGAAATGGCACTGACCCCGCGCGTGGCTCACGCAGCGCCACGAGGCACTGACCCGTGTGCTCTGTGTTGGCTCACTGCATATGGCGCCCATCTGAAATGGCACTGACCCGCGTGTGCTCTGTGTTGGCTCACTGCATATGGCGCCCATCTGAAATGGCACTGACCCGCGTGTGCTCTGTGTTGGCTCACTGCATATGGCGCCCATCTGAAATGGCACTGACCCCGCGTGTCACACTGTGTTCTGTGTTGGCTCGCTGCATACCTCTCCACTGAGTGGCATCTGGAACAGAGTCCCTTCGTGGGCGTCACTGTTCACTGTTTTCTCTAAGAAAACCCCTGAAAACATCTACCTCAGTCTCAGCTGCTAGCTACAGCGTGAGCTCCATCAGTGGCAGTGTCTAGAGGCTACTGTGACGAACAGTGCAGAAGTACCTCAGCCTAACTTCACGGAGTTTCGCCCCTCGGGCGCAGGGAATGCCCTTTCATTCACTCAAGCGACTTTCAAGCTAGTACAGACTGCTCTGAGTTCCTGTGTCTGACTGGCTGAGATGTCAAGGGCGGCTTTACTTCACGTTCATTGAGGCAGGAGCTTACGCTGCAGCCACTGAAGACACTGACTGGAAGCAATCAGTGACCCTTTGGGCGACTCTGCTGGACTAAGTCTAATCAGAGAAGCTCCAGGCATAGGAAAACTGATCTGCAAGAATCCAGAGCTTTCTCCTTTTTTCTCCTTGAGAGCTCATTCATATGAGTATTGATATTTACAAATGACATCAAAGAACTCCCGGAGATGATTCTTTACTCGCTCCATGCCAGCACCCTTTGCTTACTGCCCTGGCCATACAAGCCGACTGCAGTCAAGCCAGACAACTTCCCATTGGCGTTACTTGGTCCCTTGGGCTTGGGCTCTTTGCGCCTTTTGTTCAACCCCCTACACAATGCCCATTTGTTTGGCAGGCACAATCTCACCTATTGTGGAGGGGCAGGTACAGCAATAGTGCTGGTTAACGAATTATAATAAAGGCATGACTTTGCTTACATAGCTGGCCAGAAAAATGGGCTCTGAGTCAGCTGACAAGCACAACAAATTTGAATAGCCTAAATTAGAGACTTTGTCTTTAGGGAGAGCTTCGTAGGACACACTGAGGCTGTGACATCCGTCCAAACTGCTCACTATCCAAGACTCACTGTCAATGTCTAGCCTTCCACTAAGTAAAGCAAAGAATGTAACTTTCTGCTTCTAGGGTATTTGGATTTTTTTTTTTTTGAATTTAAAGGTCACACAGTTTCACAGAATACCTAAAGTGTGTGCCTTAACACGGCATTTTATTATAGCAACAAATCTAGTTTGCTTTTAAGAGCACATGCTTATTAATAATAGTTCTTGGTATTGGGCTGCATGCAGAGCAGACAGCCCAAAGACGTGGACAAAACACAGGACTAAGAAAACATTACAGTGACTGGGTGCATCTCGGCTGGAGCTGAGCATATATAATGTAACTTGGTGATAGTCCTCGAGACGCTTACCTGCTTTTCCTCGGAGCTGCCTGAGTCGGTGGTCTTGACCTTTAAGGCAGGAGAGATGAGGAGAGGTTACTATGTGAATGCCCTCCCAGCAGGCGTGCATCTGTTTTGATGAATTTTATTTCAGATTCAAATGTACTCACAGGAAGGGCAGAGGCAATGCCTAAGAGGCAAAGGCAGATCCACAGCGATTCTCATGGTGCTGATATTTTCTGCAAAACATTGGGCAAGAAAGATGTGATTCTCTTAGAGGTTGAAGTGGACACCTTTTAGGTTGCTGCATTACCAAATAAGCCAAGAACAAATTAAATCAGCAACCAAAACCCAAACCCAAACCAAACAAGCAAAAAAAAACCAACCTCCCTCCCAAATATGTCTGTATATTATTTTTACTTAGATAAGCTCTTCCCTTTTGAATTAATATTTGGAATTAGTATTTGCAATCTGTGTCTATTTTCTATCTATCACTTACGCAGGGAAGGGAGGAATTTTACAAGTCTATGTAAATTCAACTTCAAAATTTACAGTTCCAAAGACTATCTGCCACTCCCTTCTGTCCATTCATGAAAAACTAAAAATAAAATAGTAATTTAATTTAAGCATTAAGGTATTTTTGAAACAAATGATCTATGGTAGGAATATTTTCAGAGAATACAAGAGAGAAAATAAAATTATGACAGAAATGTTCCCAGCATGCATTGAGACACAGTTTGCAATTTAAATTAACATAGAGCTTCTTAGGCAAAAAGAAGCTGTCTCTAGCTTAACCTATTCCTTTTTAAAGTAAGTTAATCTAGAGGGTTGAAAATTGTTAATATTTTATTTGTGGCAATAAATCTATGTGGAGAGGTCACAAGGCATTTTGGAAAACATTTTAAGAGCTAAAGAGGTAAAATACTCAGAAAGCGATTTTTTTCTCTTAAAAAAGAGACTGCACCACATCATTAAATATAGAATTAGCACTGGGTTGAGTAAGCATCAAAGACCTCTAGTCCACGCCTATTCTTTTGAAATGGCCCCCACTACTTCCCCGTTTAAAACGTCAGTCTCTGTCCAAAGGGACACTGCATTTTACTTTTCTTTCAGATGGTAAGAAGTCTCTTAAGTCCTCTTGTCCCTGGAGGCGTTTCTCCGGCTCTCAAGGGTCTCTCGCTTCCAGGAGGCTCAGTCCCTGCCTCGCTGAGAGCCCTGAGGGATATTCTGGTGCCCTGAGGGATATTCTGGTGTGCGGAAGGCGGGGAGGTCAGCACCTAGCGGACCCGCAGAGGACAGGGGCCGGGCGCGCTCAGCGGGCAGAGCCCCCGGGGCGCACCGGGCTCCAGGCTTACCTGGGCAGCGCCGCGGGGAGAGTCCAGTCCTGGAGGCGCGTTCCGAGGCCGCTGTGCCTTCTGCTGACCGGCAGGACCTCGCAGCATTTAAATGCTGCCGCAGACTCGGTCCACCAACACAGGAGGGCGGAGAGCTGTGTCACGAGGCTTCTGGCCACGGCTCAGCCCACCCGCTCCCACACTTCCCCCTCTGGTTTTGCGGTTCAAACACAAACAAACACACAAATGAGTCTACAGTTAAAACATTACTTAACATACAATGTCATTAACTAGCTTTGCCAGTTAGGGGGTTGGCATTTAGCATCATTGACCAGCTCACGGGCAGCCTCTCTCTCTCTCTCTCTCTCTCTCTCTCTCTCTCTCTCTCTCTCTCTCTCAACAACCCAGTCTTACAAAGGCTTTGTCGAACTAGAAGGGAGAAAAATATATGACTATAAGCCAATTCTAAGTAAAAAGGAATGCCATGGTTTTTGCTGTTTCAATACCAGATTAGGATAACCCATAGCTCACGAGGTGATTGGCCTCACAGTTTTGCTTATTTCAAAATCTGTGAGGCTGTGCTATAGGGGTGCAAGTTCAGAGACGCCCCTTCCATCCCTAGGGAGACGAGCCTGGTTTGTAGCAGCAGTGTATCCTTTAGACAAAGGACATTCCCTCGCATTAAAATTCATGGTCTTGCCCGTTAGGTTGGATTCCCAGCAGCCTTCCAAGGGAATGGACTCTTTGTTCCCTTCACTTGTTTAGACAATCTGTCTCTGCTTTCACTGCGCAAGGTTGCTGCGGTGAAACCCTGTCCCGGGCAGCCTGAAAGCAGGGGTGAGGGCAGGCTTTCCCCTGCACTCCACTTGGGCAAGCCGCCCCAACACCTGTCAAACCACCTGTCAAATAAAAGGACTTTCACCTAACCAGATGGGATCTCAGGGAGGTTTGCATGAACTAGCACTCCTGAGAACAGTAAGTTTGGTGCATCTCAAAAGCCTGTTTTAAGCATGGTTTGTGTGTTAACTAGTACTGAACTTTTTAAGAAGAGCAAAGCTGTCATGATTCCTAATGGCTTTATTTTTATTTTAGTTTTTGGGCTACACCAAGTGGTGCTTAGGCCTTACTCCTAGCTTCGTACTCAGCGATGACTCCTTGTGGGGTGCTGGGGATTGAACCCCAGTCGGCTGCTTGCAAGGCAAATAGAGCCTGCTGGACTATTGCTCTGGTCCCCCAATAATAGTAAGTGAGAGCTTATCAGGACGAGAATAGATACAACCTCTCTGGGTTGTGTATGCTTCTAAAGCACTCTGGGTTTTGAATATCTTATTTTCTGTTCCATATCCAAAATATGTAAGTTTGATTACTTCATAAGAAAACAAAAATTGGGGCCAGAGCAATAGTCTAGCTGGTAGGGCATTTGCCTTGCATGTGACCAGCCTGGGTTTGATCCCGGGCATCCCATATGGTCCCCTGAGCATGGCCAGGAGTAATTCCTGCAGAGCCAGGAGTAACCCCTGAGCATCACCAGGTGTAACCCAAAAAGAAAAAAAAAAAAGGAAAAAGGAAAAAGAAAAGAAAACAAAAAATTTATTTTGGGGGTTATATGGATTAGGATCACCCCTGGCGATGCTCAGGGGTTCCTCCTGGTTCTGCACTCAGAAATTGCACCTGGTGGTGCTCAGGGGAACAGTTTGGATGATAGGGATTGAACCCAATTGGCTACATACAAGGCAAATGCTCTCCCCGTTGTACTATCGCTCCAGTCCTGAAAAACAACAACAGCAACAACAAAAAATATCTGTGTTAAAAATACTTTCCTTGTATCTAGATGAAAAGAAAATTACAGATAAAATGTGAAGGTTAGAAAATAAATGAAGACTGTCAGAACTCTGCATCCATTTATTTAAAGCATACATAGGACCAGAGAGAGTGCGGAGCAGGCAAGGCACTTGGTTTGGATGACACCAACTCAAGTTCAACCCCCAGAGCACCATCAAATTAATCTCTGAGTACAGAGCCAGGAGTAAACCATGAAAACAGCTAAATGTGCCTCCCGCCCAAATTAATATAGTCTAAAAGTTCCATTATCTCTTCATCTGCTTTTAAGAATCACTTATGAAGTATGAAGTGAGATTAAAGAGAAAAAAGCCTCAGGGCCAGAGTGATGGCACAGTGGTGACGGCATTTGCCTTGCACCCTGCTGACCTGGGTTTGGTCCCGGCGCCTCATATGGTTCTCCGAACCTGCCAGGAGTTATCTTTGAGGGCAGAATAACCCCCGAGCACCGCTGTGTGTGGTCCAGTTTCCTACCCCCAATAAAGGAGGAAAAAAAGATGTAAGGTCCTATTTGTTGTTATTAGTTCTATTTAAGGCGTCAGGTTCTCTTTATGAAATATTGCTTTTTGCGGGGCTGTTGGGCCTCGCAAATAGCACATCTGATGATTATTCAGGGCTACCCCTGGCTCTGCTTAGACAGTCACTCCCTGTGGTGCTCAGGGATCGAACCAGGTTTCAGTCTTGTATAATTCAGCCGCGTTCAAGGCCAGCACACGTGCAAGGCTGTGTTATTTTTCTGGCACCCAGCTTTTGCTTTTCATACAAACATGGATTAGATAGTAAGACTAGTCCGTAGGCTATTTATAGATATGTGGGTGTGGGTAATTGAGTCTCTCCATGGGTGTGTTTGTAGAGAGTGATATTGTTAGTTTAGAGGTACTCAGCACACGTCTCCATAACTCAGGCTATAGAAAGTCTTAGGTGGACTTTGAAAAACTGCTTTTCCCTTTAAACATTTCCCACCTGTTTTTCAGGTTGTTCATTCAAGGGAGGGAAGACTAGAAATTCTATAAACAGTAAGATTTCCACAGACTTCATGGCGTTTACTCTGCACCCACGGAAGTGACTGAATCTGAATTCAGAGTTACAGAAATAGGTTTTGCAGGAGCATCTGGGTGTTGGGATGAGTCCCAGGAACTAGCATAGACCCTTCCCGGCCATTGCGCCGAAGTGCCGCCAGGGGGCAGCATATTCCAGATCCTGTGCTGTCTGGTTCTCCAACTCTTTTGCTCTCTTTGTGCATTTCCTGGGAGAAATCAGGACACAGGCAGAGTCTCCAGTTCCTGGGACGCCAGGTGAGGCAATGCTTCCCCCAGGGACCGGGCTGTGCACAACAGGAGCCGCAGCGCCCTTGTCTGCGCTGTGGGTGCCCCTGGCCATCCACCTGAAGGCCATTGTCTTCTCCCTTTCCCACACGTTTCCCACATGGCTCACAGAGCTGGTCCCCAGCTCTCCTGTGCGCTCATGGCTGAAGAATGCGTCTGGGTGCGTCATAGATGAGCTGATACGTTGGCTGTGGTGCAAGCCAGACTCTCACTGGCTTTGGAAGGGGGCCCCAGCTTCTTGCTTGCCCGTGTAACTAAGCAGTGAGCAAGCGCTTACTGCTGCGATGGTTTTTTTTTATTTTACATTTTTTGCACCAGCAATTTTTTTTATTATACCACCGTGAGACATACAATTATGTCAGAAGTCATATAGCAGATAATTTAATTCAGAGATTTAATTCACGTGGTTGCCAGTCCTAACTAGGCAGATGCTCGGGTGTTGGAATAAAAATGTCAAAACCATCACAGACCTTGTAAATCTTGCACGTGGAAAGGAAAATTGTTTATTTGTTGACTGGTATGCAAATTGTGATTTGCGGCAGCAAAATGTGGACATTCTAAGAAGACACAGTCACAAGAAGATTTCATTTTCCATTTCTTGAACCACCCGAAGGTGCTCACGTAAAGGTGTGGCAGAGTTTGTAACACTGACTTGTAGAGTTCATGCTTTGCTGTGCTTCTGTTCTGCCGGGCTCTTGACCAAGTCATCCCCGATCACAACTCCTGTAGCTCTGTAGATAGAAACCAGCTCACGTTCCAAACAAGAAGCTTATCACACTAACCATTTGTAGTTCAGGGAAGAGAGAGGCCTATTTATCCAAGTCTTTAGTTTTTGGGGAACTTTCCCAAGAAGTGCTCAGGGACTCAGGAGTGCCCCCACGAGTCTTAGCAGCAGGGGTGGAAGCTCAGTGCTGCTTAGGGGCGAGGGTCCCCTGGCAGGGGGTGCTGGGGTCCTCCAGGCTGCACTGGGGACAGTGCTGGGCACCCCTGCGTGCTGGGATGGAATCTGGGCCAGGCACCTAGATGTGCCTCAACAGCTGTGCTATCACCAGCCTCCAAAGAGAGAAGTTTGTTAGAGAGAGAGGAAAGGGTGGGAGTGAATAGCGGTGTAGTTCACGCGTAAGACCTGAAGTCAGAACACTTCAAAATTCCAAAGGAAACGCCTTTATTTTTTTTATCTATTTATTTTTCTCCTTTTTGGGTCACACCCGGCAATGCTCAGGGGTTGCTCCTGGCTCTGCACTCAGGAATTACTCCTGGCGGTGCTCGGGGACCGTATGGGATGCCGGGATGGAACCTGGGTCAGCCGAATGCAAGGCAAACACCTTACCTGCTGTACTATTGCAACAGCCCTGATAATAATAATAATAATAACTATTATTATTATTATTATTATTATTATTATTATTATTGCTTTTAGAACATCTCTTGTGAAGCCCATTAGAAGTCTCCACAAGGTAGAGCAAATGGGAGTTTGGTCCAGCCTCCTGTGTCCAGCCTCCTGTGGCCAGGTGAAGCTTTCCTCACAGCACATGGCCCCCAGGCTGGGCATCCTGTGGCCTCCCTGCGCTGACTCACCGCCTTGTGCTCCCTGAACCCCCAGAACCACACAGGCTTCCTGCTGCACCATGTGATTCAAGACCCGCGTCCCCTCCTCAGCACCGGGAGGCACCAGGCACGCCCACAGAACCCCCTTTCCTGACCTAAGCGGAGAGAAATGCCCACCCCCACTTCTGGACCCGACTGCACCCCGGAGAAGGTCCAGCACAGCACCCCCACACGTTCCAACAGGGTCACTTGCTGCAGGGGTGGACTGGGTCTCCGTCACGCCTGTGTTCTGCCTCTTGGTAAGTGTCGGTGAATGCCCTTTATCAAAGGGACGGAAAACAGTGGACAGCGGCGGGTGGGATAAATAATGGACCTGGTGGCACAGAATTGAGGCAGCATCAGTGGGAAATAGCACAGAGCTTCCTAAAAACAGGAAAACAAGAAGGGCCATGCGACCTGGTACTAGAACTCTGTGTTTAGCCCCCAAACATGAAAACACTAGTTTGGAAAGATACCTGGAGTCAGCAGCGTGATTCACAGTGACCAAAACAGCGAATTACCCTTTCCCAGCCACTGTAGGAAGGCATAATACAAGTTAGATTTAATATCAGTTAGTTGTGGGGAGTGACTCAGCTCCGCAGGAAGTGTGCGGTTTGCAAGTGCGGGCTTGGGGTTCACCTGCTGATGCTCAGTGCAATAAGGGAGAAAGTACGGAAAACTCCTGGATGTTTTGCTCTCGTATGTGGAATGTAAATAAGCAAAGCAAACAAATAAATGAAAGAACAAAGATCGCTTTAAGGCCCTGTGAAGAGTATGGTGGTTTCGGGGGAATAAGGTAAGGGCAGGCGACTGGGTGAAGGAAGGGTCATACACAGTGTGGACGGCAGCAGGAGTTCGTAGTGGTGGTGGTAATCCACAAGTCCAGGTGGAATTCCAAGGCTCACAGTGCACTGTAAAGATGGTAAACAGGTACACTTTTATATAAAAATGCTGCAAAACTTGAAGATCCTGTAAAGTTCCCCTGTCTCTTCTCTCCTTATTTATGAGTTTTGGCAAGATTGTTTTTTCGGCCGGGGAGGAACTCAGGGGCCTGTTTGTGTTGCCACTGAGTTGGTGCTGGCCACAGGTAATCCCTGTAACCATCTCTCTGGGCGAGCTGCTAAGTCCCTTAGGGCTCTTGACCTCGGGTCTCTTGGATCTGGATCACTTTTCAGGTCCACTTAACACCAAGATTCTGTCATTTACGTGTAAATTCGCGAGGTACAAACTGTCAATGCTCTAATTACAAGAGCACACAGGCTGTTGAAGCAGAGATGGCATCAAGCAGAGAACAACTAACATTAAGAATCAGAGTGTCTGGGGCCTTCTGGGGAGGTGGGCGCGTGTCTGGCATGTGTGAGAGCCCTGAGCCAAGTGTCTAGCCCCTGAGGCTTGGGGGACCTGTGGGTAGCGCTGGTGGTCCCCCGAGCACTGAACAGCAGGCCCATACTCTGGGCGACAGAGCACACGCAGGGAGTAGCCGTGGTCACCCAGCACCTCCAGTGTGTAATCGGTGTGACCTGAGAGACGGTGCAGGAGCTAACGACACGTGCCTGTGTGGCTGCAGCAGCCGCGCCCCAGCTTGAGGCCTGGCTCCACGGAGGACTTCCTGAGCACTCCTGGAGTTACCCCTAAGCTCAGAGCCAGGAATGGCTCCTGGTTCCATTGTGTATGGCCTTCATCCTTCACTGCCCACACAGACGCACACAGACACACAGGCACACACATAGACACAGACACACACACAGACACAGACACACACAGACACACAGACACACACAGACACACACACACCACAGACACAGACACAGACACACACACACACACACACAAACACACCCCCAGGAGTGAACGACATTTTTCTTGCTGGGGTTCCAGACAGCACAGCTGCCAGAAGCAGATGTCGGCTCTGGGAATCAAGCTTAGGCTTAGGGTCTCAGGCTTAGGGTCTCAGGCTTAGGGTCTCAGGCTTACGGTCTCAGGCTTAGGGTCTCAGGCTTAGGGTCTTAGGCATAGGGTCTCAGGCTTAGGGTCTCAGGCTTTCCTGGGCCTTCAAGCCTCTGCATTATTTTTGGAACATGAAGATTTTAATGCAAAGATTGCCTAATAATAGTGAAAGTTGAAGAGTCTTTTGATTTTGGGGCGAGGGGTTGGATCACACATTCCTGGCTCGACACACACGAATCACTCCTGGCGGTGCTCAGGGCTCAGCCACAAACAAGCCACGTTAGCACATCTTGTGCTAGCTCTCTGTCCCTTAAGATATGTTTTAGGTCAAATATATGGATTTTATTGTCTTTCAAACCAGAGATAAAATGCAAGAAACATTATAATAGTCATGTTTGTAAACTTAATTGATTTTAAGGGAGAGAAATTGTTCCCAAGATCTGACTTCAGTAACTTGAATCTTTGGTGAGTTATCGTTACCTTAAAGACAGGTTCCTCAAGGCAGTTTCTCTGCGGGGTCACTTGCTTTTCTTGAAGATTCTCTTTCATTGAGAGTGGGTGACTGAAGGGCTTGGTTTGTTTCTTTTCTGGAAATGCTGCTTTGTGGTTTTTGGGGGCAATTTCATTGCCCAACAGATCGGAAAATCAGGTCTTTCGTAAGCAGGAGATGTTTTAGGCTCGTCTTTCCCACACCTACATCCTCTTCATTTCCAAGCACTGGTGAACAGGACCTCTCGGCCAGACAAGCCATCTATTTCACCGGGGTGCTGTGGAAACCGCTCAGGAGTTACAGAGGACCAAAGTTTGCGATTCAATTCTATCCATTTAATGTTGGACAATATTCTAATACTGGGTTTTTCTTGAAGGGCTGATTCCTTTAATACTTATACTTTCAGCAATGGCCTTTTCTTTTCTTTCTTTTTAAAATATTTTATTATACCACTGTGAGATATACTATTACAAGATGTTCATGTATGAGTTTTGGTTCTACAGTGTTCTGTCCCTCCGCCCGTGCCCATTTCCCACCCCCAATGTCCTCACTTCCCTCCCTCTTCCCCAGCCTGCCTCCACGGCAGGTTCTTTATCTCTCTCTCTCTCTCTCTCTCTCTCTCTCTCTCTCTCTCTCTCTCTCCTCACTTCCCTTTCTTATACATTGTGGGTTGTAATACATACATTTAAAGGGTATCATGTGCATCTTTTTGCCTATATTCAATGCTCAGTTCTCGAATGGTATCATTATTTTCAATGATTATCAGCACACTGTTCCCTTCTCTGTCTTACCTAGTCTCTGACTCCCACACTTTTGTGGTATGCCAGGTTTTGAGATATTGTGCAGGCTCCCGCTTGCCATGGTGATCGGGCTGTGTCCAGCTGTGGAGTCCGACCAGAGGATAACTGTGGTTGTGTTGTGCGAGGTTTTCTGACTTCTGGGAGCCTGACGGAGGACAAGCCAAGGAGCAAAAACCTGCCCCCTACCCCAAGATGCCCCATCAGCTGGACAGGATGGGCAGCAGAGATTTCACCCTGCACCTGAATACCTGGTGTCTGCTGAGAGCCGAGAGCCCCAGCAGCAGTTCTGGGGAGGGGGTCCAGCCTTTGTGGAGGGAGCCGAGGTGGGGAAGGTGGCCCCAGTCCAGGCTCCCTAAAAACCTGAGTGGTGTAGTTGCCGAGTCCTGCATGAGTACGGCCTTTTCTATAACAAAGAGCAAGCCCAGAGTTTTGCTTTGCTTGTTAAAAAAAGTTAAAAAATACAGCCATCATGACAAAACTGTGTTTTCATGAAGCACCTATAATGCAGTGGGTTAAAAAATGTACATTACATCAAGTATTCCTAACGACTTATCATTTTATTGCTGTGATCTCAAGTTTCAATGAAAATAAAAGTCATTTGCTTCGCTTCTCTATATGAGATTTTATTCACTTCAACCAAAAAACCTTTGTGCGAATATTTGCTGTCTAAGCATAAGTTTAGAAGGGGAGTGTTTAGTGTTGCCCATTAGGTAAGAAAAGCTTTGAGAAGAAGTCAGTGTAAGAGGGAGAAAGAGAGGATGTTTATTTTAATTTTTAATCTAACATATTTAGTTGTTTATTTTTGTCTTGGGATCATAGCCAGTGCCGCTTGGCTCTTACTCCTGGCTCTGATATTGGGGATCACTCTTGGCAGGGATCAGGGCACCATTTGGGGGGATCTGGTATCAAACCTGCATCAGCTGTGTGCAAGGCAAGTGCTCTATTCACTGTATTATGGCCTCAATGGTGTAACTGACATCTAGATCCTAAATTTTAAATTGTGAATAAAAATGGTAAATATCAGCATTGACTCAACGTGTGTGAAATAAAAAATAAGCATCAACAAAGCCTGTTAATTGAAGTGATATTGGAAAGAAGTTTAGGAAGGTAAATAACTGATGCTGACACTAATCAGTTTATGTCTAATCAAATACAACACCTACTTCCCCACATATGACCCTTAGCCAATTGCATACTGTGGTCCTGACCCACTGCGTGAGTTAATGTTGCTACCTCTCTTTTAGTCTCACACAGTCATGGTCACCAATTCAAAATACACATTTACTGATTGGGGTCAGTGTCATTAGCTTTACATTGAGTACATGCAATGATCTTAAATGTTAGTTGACTTGATTTTCTTTACTCTATTAATATCTAACTACTATCTATCTACCTATTGTATATATATATATATATATATATATATATATATATATATATATATATATATATATATATATATATATATATATATATATATATTTTTTGAGTCACGCCCAGCGATGCTCAGGAATTACCTCCTGGCTCTTTGCTCAGGAATTACTCCTGGCAGTGCTCACGGGACCATATATGGGATGCTGGGGATCAAACCTGGGTTGGCCACATGCAAGGCAAATGCCCTACCCGCGTGTTATCATTCTGGCCTATCTATCTATCTATCTATCTATCTATCTATCTATCTATCTATCTATCTATCTATCTATCTATCTATCTATCTATCTATCTATCTATCTATCTATCTGTCTGTCTGTCTGTCTGTCTATCTGTCTGTCTGTCTGTCTGTCTGTCTGTCTGTCTGTCTGTCTGTCTGTCTGTCTGTCTGTCTGCCTGCCTGCCTGTCTGTCTGTCTGTCTACCTACCTGCCTGCCTATCATCTATCATCTATCCTACCTACCTACCTACCTATGGATCTATCTATCAATCGATCTATCCCACATAGATCAATCGATCTATCTATCCCACATCTGGATATGCTCAGAGCTTACCTCTGGCACTCTTCTCAGGGATCACTTCTGACAGTACTTGGGGGACCATATGGGGTGCCAGGGACTGAGCCGTGGTTGGCCGTGTGCAGGCAAGTATCTTAGTTTCTGTACCATCTCTCTGGCCCATATAATCAGCCTTTATTACATATGAATTCTTGTAACAATACAACAGGCATTACAATTGTGGCAACATAATAACTATTTCCCAGCGTTCCTTGTGTGCCTTGTGGTCACTTGACTAGTTCGGCACTGGAATGTGAACTAAAGTGCTGTATTTCATCTCAGGCCAAGCACCTACAAATTTGGTGTGCCTCTTTTAGTGGTTTCTTTGCACCCTTTGGCTCAACGCAGAAGATGCTGAAGCATTTTTTAATGGCACAGACTAAGGAAAAGATAGCTTGAGCTGTCGACTGATTTGATGTTGTATGAACCAGACATGTTCTCTATGGCTGAAGTCCTGGCTGTTGCTATTAATTATGGAGCCCTCTAATGACTGCGACCCCTGACATGTAACATACTAATGCAGAGTTTCTCAGTGTTAGCTTTGTTACGGATCATTCAACTAATGAAACTGGACTTAAATTATGATGCCATAACTTAAAATGTGATATCTTTTCTCATTTATTTTCTTTTTATATTTGGGCCTCACCCACTGTGCTCAGGCTTTACTCCTAGCTCTGCACTCAGGGACCACTTATGGCAACTTGAGGGATCAAATGGGGTGCCAGGGTCAAAGCTGGGTTAACCAATCATGAACAGCTCTGTAACTGTCTGTCTCTCAGTGATACAATAAAAGCAAACAGACAAACAAGCAAAGCAGAACTGTGTTAATAGCATGGAAGGCAAGTGTCCCAACCACTATCTCTCCAGCCCCTAAAATATAATTTCTATATTATAATTCCATCTATATAACTTTTATTCTTTTTATTTCCCTATTCCTAAAACTCTGATATAGTCTCTATGTAAAATTACAGTGTTAAAATTAAAGATTAATTTATGACCTAAAGGTGTGACTCATTTAATTCCAAAGGGGGTAGCTAGCGTTTGGTTGTTCAATTCAATATCCCCCAAGGAGGGTAAGCAGATAATTTAAGCAACTAGATTGCAGGTTTTTCTTCATCTTACATTTTTGTTTATCCACTTTCATCAGAAGAGAACCAGACTGTGTTAGTGTCTCTTGCTGCAAACTGGGGAACTTTATATTAACTCTACAACAGAAACCACTAAACATTGTTAAGTTAATTTGCCTCTGAGAAGAAAGAGTCACAGATTCCTTCCAATAACTAATGAACTCATCACGCGCCTTCTGATAATTTACAGAGCACTGCTCATTGCTCTTTCTTAGTGAGAAAACTTGATTTGAGGCACCCAGTCTGAGAAGTGGAAGCTCTACCTACAAGCAGGAAAAAGCCATTTCTCTCTCTGACCTATTTGCGTTTCAATCTATTCACCAAGAGGCAGATGGAGGCAGATAGAAATCAGGTTATAGTCAACTTAGAATTATTTCTGAGAACATAAAGCTTTGTTTCCTGAAGGTTTTGCTTAATATCTGTTTCCTGGTAGTAATGTATTTCCTATCAACTTTCATCCAGCTTGCCTCTGTCCAGATTCAATACTGTGTGGGTGGTAATGCCCAGAAATAGAAGCATTTTAAAGCACTTTGCCACGGTTCCCAATATGGAGAGGACCATAATTAGAGGAAGTGGTAGATTATGGTAGAAGCTGTTTATGATAGGGTGCGGGGTTTGGAGCCCTTTCCAGTATATCTCACCAATAAGCCCCACGGGGGTGTTCTCTTGGTTAACCAGGGTTCCCAGGGAGCGGTGGGCAAGGTCATGGGTGGCATTTTCGCAAAGCTGGGATACCCCTTTGTCTGGGCCAGGCGGAAGTGGAAGTTGGGGTCAGGAAAGCTGCTTTTCCTGCTTTTAGAAAGTACCACAGCATTTCACACCTGGCTTCTTTTTAATTGCTTATGTGGGGTTCAAACATAGGGTAATTGTGGTGTCTTAACCTCGACCATCTCAAACATGACTCTTGCTCCGTCAGCTTTGGACTCTTAAAAATGCAGTTTGTATCTTGGTATCCTAAAATTAGGACAACAAAGGTCACATGCCTTATTTAAGTCTTATCTTTTATTAGAATATATTGCTCCTGTCTTTTTTTAAATGAAAAGTTCCTCCATTTCTTTATTTTCTTTTCTTTTTTTTTTTTTTTTTTTCATTTTTGGGTCACACCTGGCAATGCTCAGGGTTTCTCCTGGCTCTGCACTCAGGAATTACTCCTGGCGGTGCTCAGGGACCATATGGGATGCTGGAGATTGAAACCGGGCCGGCACAGGCCTGCTCGCGCAAGGCAAATTCCCTACCCGCTGGACCATCCCTCCGGCCCCAAGTTCCTCCATTTCTATTGAAGTATCACTGTGTCACTGAATCACTGTCTTCCCGTTCATCATTGATTTGCTTGAGCGGGCACCAGTAACATCTCCATATGTCCTGTCTCATGCTAGTAGAGCCCAAGGGCACCTGCTTGCTCCAGGAACATAAAGAGCCTCAAACCATTCCATCAGGTCATGGGAATGAGGTCTATAATCGTTACTGGTACTGTGATTTATAATATTCTTACTGTACTTTCATGCATGCATCTTACCTTTTCCCTTCTTTTGTTTTTATATATTTTTCCCACTTTATTTAAACACCGTATTTTTGTGAAGTTGTTCACGAGGATTTGTGACAGGCCTTCAATATTCCAACCCCAATGTTACCAGCACCGTGACCCTCCCTCCACCACTGTCTCCATTTTCCCAACCACCCCTCAAGCCTGCCCCCGTTGCAGGCCCATGATAATTTATTTTTATTTTGCTTGTTATCACTAAATGACTAATGACATGATCTAAAAAATAGTTGCATAGAAAAATTTGGTGAAAATTGTTGTATCTCACCATGGGACATTAAGTACTTATCTTGAGTTTACTAAGCTGTTGTTTCAAGTTGAGCCTTCTGTATTAGTGTTTTTGTTAGTTGAGATTGGTTGGCTTCTATGTTACATCCCATTTAATCTGGTGTACTACTACTGGGATGTTGGTATTGTAGAGCTTGGAGATGTCACTCCAGAAATTTCATAATATTTAACTGGGCAGTATGGCAGGAAGCAGCTTTGTGAGGTGGGAGAGGCTGCCTGGGCTTTGGTAGGGTTGGAGCTGGTCTTCCCTTTCCTGAGATTGCCCTGGAGGTATCAGCAGGGAATGTGTACCTGAGAATTTTTTTTTTTTTGCTTTTTTGGGTCACACACGGAGATGTCCAGGGGTTACTCCTGGCTCTGTGCTCAGGAATTACTCCTGGTGGTGCTCAGGGGGCCATATGAATGCCGAGGATCGAACCTGGGTCGGCCGCTGCAAGGCAAATGCCCTACCCACTGTGCTATAGCTCTGGCTCCAATCTCTGAGAAATGTTTTGTGGTGAATTGATCTCTTTCGAGATTTATTTATGCGCTCTCTGGAACAAGGTTGGTAGATAAGCTTACATGGTGGCAGCAAGGTACTGCTTTCTTCTTGATATGATTCCGCCACTCAGGAAACCTATTTTCTTTCTTTTTTATCCATCCGTCCATCCATCCATCCATCCATCCATCCATCCATCCATCCATCCATCCATCCATCCATCCATCCATCCAATTTATTATACCATGAGATATACGATTACAAAGATGTTCATGATTTGGTTTCAGTCATTCAGTTTTCCAGCACCCATTCTTCCACCAGTGCACATTTCCCACCACCAATGTTCCAAGATTCCTTCCTCGCCTAGTCTGCCTCTATGGTAGGCACTTTTCATTATCTTCTCTCTCTCTCTCTCTCTCTCTCTCTCTCCATTCTTACACATTGTGGCTTGCCATACATACACTTAGGGGTTATTATGTATAACCCTTTGTCTACATTTAATGCTCAGTTCTAACTTGGCGCTACCATTTCCAACACTGGCATACACTTATATCCCACAAATGATTGCAGTCATTCTATATCTGTCCTTTTCCTTCTTACTAATTTCACTAAACATGATAATCTCCATGTCCATCCATTTGTAGGCAAATATCATGACTTCATTTTTTTCCTTTGCTTTTTGGGTCACACCCAGCAACGCTCAGGGGGTTACTTCTGGCTCTGCACTCAGGAATTACTCCTGGCAGTGCTCTGGGGACCTTATGGGATGCCAAGGATTGATCCCAGGTGCGGCCATGTGCAAGGCAAATGACCTACCTGCCAAACTATTGCTCTGGCCACTCATAACTTCATTTTCCCTCACAGCTGCATAGTATTCCATTATGTAAATGTACCATAGTTTCTTTATCCAGTCTTCTGTTCTCAGGAACTCAGGTAGAAAACATATATATTTGCTTTTTGCATCATACCTGGAGATGCTCAGGGGTTACTCCTGGCTCTTCACTCAGGAATTACTCCTGGTGGTGCTAGGTGGACCATATGGGATGCTGGAGATCAAACCTGTGTTGGCCGTGTGCAAGATAAATGCCCTACCTGCTGTGCTATTGCTCCAGCCCCACGAAACCTATTTTCTTTTCTTTTTTTTTTTTTTTTTGCTTTTTTGGGTCACACCCAGCAATGCTCAGGGGTCAAGAAACCTATTTTCTTAAATATATTTTACTCTCATAGTACTCTTGTAAAATTAGGCAACTCATTTATTCATTATTTTAGTCATGATTTGAGAACTAATTAGGTGGGCAGGACTAGTATAAGAAAAAAAATCAGCTAAACTTTTATCCTCTATATGAGGTGACGATGTGAACAATTGCTGGCTATGTGTTTGTTTTCATAAAAAGGGTTTGAAAGATTTTTTTTTTTGCTTGTTTCTGGACCATATATGGCACTTCCCTGGTGAGACTCTGGAGACTCTATGGGCTACCAGAGATAGAACCTGGGTTGGCCATGTGCAAGGCAAGCACCTTAATCCCTGCACCATCTCTTCAACTCTTGAGTGTGTTTTTAAAACAATGGTCCATGAAACATAAAGCATGTAATAAATAGTTGAGAAATATAATGCTAAGAAATTAAAACTTTAAAGTAGGTAAGTTTAGCACAGAAAGTACCTAATTCTATCTATTGAGTGATACTCATTTATTTTGGTTGTTCTGATGTAACACAATTTGTTATCAAATATGTAAAAACACTGAATTAATTGTTTATAATTTTAAAAAGTACAAACTGTATCTGCTAATCAGGAAGCATCTTGATAAGCACGTAATAGGAATATAACAAGGGAGGCCTCTATCAAGAGAGCTTTCCCACGCCACTTCTGGTCTAGGGCCAGACTTGCTAACTCTGCTCTCAGGAATTTCTCCTGATAGTGCTCGGAGTGACCATCTGGGATGTCAGGGATGAAACACAGCTTGGCTGCACCCAAGGCAAGTGCCTTACTCACTGTACTATCTCTCTGGCCCCTTGGTTTTATCTTTCTAAGTTGGGAGTCAGCAAGCTTTTTGAGACAAACAGATTCATAGATGATATGACTGTATCTAATCAATTCTATATTGTGTATGGTTGCAATACAATAAGAAAGTTGAGTCACTTAGATAGCGCTCATGTATCCTGCACTGCTTAAAATAGTTATATTTGTACCATCACTCTTGTCATATTCTGTTTGTTAGAGCAAATTGTTCAGCTCTTGTACTCAAAGGGAGGAAATTACACCCAGGACATGGATCCTAGGGGTTGGAGCTTCTGGAGGACACTAGAGTTGCTTGTCATGTGTGTATCAGCTATTTAGATAAAAGAGAAATAAAAGTGATTCTGGACATCCAAATCCTTTAAATGAAGAGGAAAGTCTCAGTGTAATATGTGAAGGTGTTCAGTGTTTAGTCTACCTGCTGATGTTTGGGAATGTGGAAACTGCTCCTGACAGTGCCTGGTCAGGTGTGTGGCCTGGTGGTTTGTTGCCCAGCCCTGGGGTTTGGTGCTGCTTAGGCCTGGTGGTGCTGGGCATTGCAGGATCACACCAAACAGTACTTGGGAGGAGCAGCAAGATGCCAGGAATTGAACTTTGGGCCTCACATAATGCCAAGCATGTATTTTACCATTTGACTTAATTCCTCATCCCCTGGTTCTGTTTTTTGTAAGTAAACATTAACATATGAATATGTGCATATCCATACATACAAATGCACACAAAATTATGATAATGACACAGATCTAATGGTTAATGCATTTATTTGTTAAGGCTGCTATAATAGAATACTGTAGAAGCGATAGCTTGCAAACAACACTTCTCACAGTTCTAAAGTTGGAAGTCCAAGACAAAGACTCACGAAGGTTTGGTGTCTGGCAAGATCCCACTTCTAGGTTTAGAGGCCACATTCTCATTGGAGCTTTACATGGCAAAAGGAGTTCAGGAACTCTCAAGGTACATTTCCAAGGGCGCTAATCCTTCTCATTAGTGCCCCATGACTAACCAAAGCATCTCCCAACATTCCTCCATCAAGTGACATTGGCACCAAGTGAACCCCATCAAATTGGGGTTAGTTTTCAACATGTAAGTTTTGAAGGGACACCATCATCCAGACCACAGTAATTGGTCTTGGACAGCCAGGATAGGAGTCAACTGGGGAAATCTCGAGGTGGTGGGGGGGACGCAACCTGAATGAGAGAGCAGAAAGAGAAGGAGCGCAAGTCACCTAGGGTTGATCAAGCGCCTGTCCTTATTGAGCAGTTCACAGTATTTATACATGAAAAGGGCGGAAGAGGATGTGAGCTACAGCAAGCTGGGGGAGAAATGGGCAAATGTTCATTATTTCCATATAAGGAATGGAACATGCTTTACAGGGACAGGCAGGATAGGGTTTAGGGTTTTACAATGCCTCACAAAGCAAAGGCGGTAGCGGGCGGTTATGGGGATGGTCACGAGTCCTCCAAGGAATGGAGACCCCAGCTGGATATCTGAGGGACAGATCAGCATGGCGGTCCATCTCTGAGCTCCTCACAACTAGTAATTGTCATGTCAATGGATGGTAGTAGAGAAAATAGGTAGAAAAAGAATTTTCATAGTTTAATTCAGCTCCTCACTTTATTCTCAACTCTTTGAGGAAGCAATTGCAATCAATAAAGTTGTTGAGGTTAAAGAACTTTACAATTGTGAAAAGTCACTAATCTTTAAGATCAGAACGCAAAGCACTCCTAAATGCGAAAGATTATTGTTTTTTTCCAAACTAAGGAATTCTCATTTATATATATTATTAAAAATATTTACAGGAATTAAAGATGCCAGAATATACATTGATGCCTGGATAACATCACTGGGCAGCCCTCTCAAGTCGACATGTCTGATAATTGAGTTATTTTTTAAAGCTAACACAAAATAGAAATTTGTGTCTAATCATGTAATAGACTTGCCAGATTTAGTAAATATAGGATCCCATAATTCACAGTTCTTCCTCAAAAAACCAAGTATGTGAAAACCAACTTTACAAAAGAAGTGAAACATTTAGACAAAAGAAAGCATGAAACACTAATAAAGAAATAAAAAGAGATCCAAAGGAATGGAAACACATGGATTAGAAGGACTAGTATTGCCAAAATGGCAATCTTACCCAAAGCACTAAACAGATCTAATGCAGTCTTTAAAAAATTCCCATGACATAGCTTCTTTTATAAATATTGTATTATACCACCTTAAGATATACAATTACAAGATGTTCATGTTTGGAATTCGGTCATACAGTGTTCTATCCCTCCACCTGTGCCCGTTTCCCACCACCAATGTCGCCACTTCCCTCCCCCTTCCCCAGTCAGCCTCCATGGCAGGTTCTTTATCTCCTTTCTCTCTCTTCCTCTCTCTCTCTCCTCTCTCTCTCTCTCCTCACTTCCCTTTCTTACACATTGTGGATTGTAATACATACATTTAGAAGTTATCATGTGTATCCTTTTGCCTATATTCAATGCTCAGTTCTCGGATGGTAGCATCATTTTCAACAATTATCAGCACACTGTTCCCTTCTCTGTCTTACCTAGTCTCTGACTCCCACACGCTTGTGGTATACCAGGTTTTGAGATATTGCGCAGGTGCCTGTGTGCCGTGTGGATCGGGCTGTGTCCAGCTGTGGAGTCTGGTTGAGAGGATGATGTGGTTGTGTTGCCCAAGGTTTTCTGACTTCTGGGAGCCTGGCGGAGGACAGGCCAAGGAGCAAAAACTGCCCCCTACCCCAAGATGCCCCATCAGTCTAGCACAGGGGCGGGCAGGCAAAGACTCTGTCCTGCACTTGAATACCTGGTGTTGGGCCCCAGCAGCAGTTCTGGGCGGCCACCGGGCATTTGTGGAGGGAGCCTAGGTGGGGGCATGGCATATTTTTAAAGGTATAGATCAACTGCTCTTAAAATTTATCTGGTATAATGTATTTCCTGAAATAGCCAAGGCAATCCTAGGAAAATAAAATATGGCAGGTTTTTCTTGTCCCAACTTTAAATTATACAATAGGGCCAGAGCAATAGCCCAGCAGGTAGGGCATTTGCTTTGCACGCGGCCGGCCTGTAGCGGGCCTGGGTTTGATCCCCGGCATCCCATATGGTCCGCCGAGCACCACCAGGAGTAATTCCTGAGTGCAGAGCCAGGAGAAACCCCTGAGCATTGCCGGGTGTGACCCCCACCCCCAAAAAAAAGCAAAATATATATATATCACGATCACGATCCGATCTTCCGTTAATCATCTATTTCTGAGCGGGCACCAGTAATATCCATATGTCCTGTCACATGCTGAGCCAGGGCATCGCTGGTACGGAACATAAGAGCCTCAAACCATATTGGTCATGAGAATGATCTAATATAATTTTACTGGCATTTGGCATACAAATAAACACGTTGCCTTGCCGTGGGAGCATACTCATAAACACCTCAAATAAAGCCTTTTGATGAGGCCGGCTGGGTGGGTTCTGAGAGAGTCCAAGTGGAAAATGCGCCATGGGTGGTGGGGTCTTGGGTTCTGCGGGTGGTAACCTCCTCCTCCCCCTCTGAGCGGCTGGGACCCGCTCTGCCCCATGTCTGAGAGTCTCTGGACCAGCATACCTGGGCCGGATTGAGGAAGAAACTGCTCCAGGGTGGGTCGATATCGGGCTGTGATGGCCTGGGTGGAGTTCTGATGAGAGGGAAGTCCAATGTGAAAATGGCGGCGCCATGGGTGGGTGGGGTCGCCTGGCTTGTTGTGAGGTTCTGCCGGGTGGTGAACCAAGGCTGGAACCCACCTGCCTCCCGACTGCCTCATGAACGGCTGGCTGGAAGGAACCGCTCTGCCCCATGTCTGGAGTCTCTGGACCGCATACCTGGGCCGGTTAGAAGAAACTGCTCCGGGGTGGGTGTCGTGATCCGGGCTTGATGGGCTGGTCGGCTGGTGGGTTCTGATGAGAGGAAGTCCATGTGGAAAATGGCGGCGCCCTGGAGTGGGTGGGGTCGTCTGCTTGTGTGAGGTTCTGCGGGTGTAACCCTGGAACCCACCATGCCTCCGACTGCCTCTGACGCTGCCGGAGAGCAAGACCTCTCCCCTTCTGATTCCTAGACTATATATAAAATAAAGCAATAGCAATCAAAACTATGTGGTACTGGAATAAGAACAGACTCTCAGACCAATGTAATAGAATTGAAACTCTAGAGACAGACTCCAGGTTTATGAACAGTGAATCTTCAGCAAAGAAAAAATATGTAGTGAAGCAAGGAAAACTTCAACAAATGGTGCTAGAACACTTGTCAGTGCATGTGAAAAAAATGAACTCAGTGCCCTTTCTAACACCATGCACAAAAGCTAATCGAGATAGCAGTAGCCTCAATGTTTGGAAACAATTGGTTAAGGGAACTGAAACAAAGATAAAGGAATGGGACTATAGTTAATGAAGATGCTTCTGCATCACAAAGGAAATGACAGCCAGAATCAAAACATGCCCCACAGTCTGAAAAAGGAAGTTTACTGACTTATTGGATAGAGGGTTATATCCAAGATATATAAAGCACTAGTATAACTCTACAAGCAAACAACGAAACCACAACCAACTCCATTAAGAAATGGGGATGAGGGTGGTCTGAGACACAAATGCCAAGTTGGGCACCGGAAGATGTCTGAGACAGACCCTAAGATGGTACAGGATCTCGGCTCCAAGGAGTAGACGCCTCCTGCGACAGATAAGCTTCCGACCATGTCGAACTAGATTGTTGGGAGAATTGACGAGATGAGCAGTCGCATCAGCTGCCAGGAGAACATCACATCTCATGGCCCAGGTCAGGGTGAGTAGCTGGACGGGGAGAACAAGCTGCCGACCACACAGAAGAGCTGAAGGTTGCTAAAGGGCACAAAACCTGGAGCCCCATTTTATGAGCCTGGAGAACACCACACGGCTTTTGCAACTAACTGCTGTTTGTCAGCGGGTTTTCTTTTCTGAGGCGTGCATCACATGCTGTAAAGGTAGTTTATAGAATGAACAACTCCTCTCCATTCCAGTGGTAATTTCACGTCTTGCACCGTAGTCAGTAGTGCTAGTGCATACAAAGCACTAAAACTTCCTGTATTTCTTGACCAAAAAAAATGTGATGTGAACAGAAATTTCTTGAAAGAAGACATGCAGACGGCCAAATGGTATATGAAAAATACTCGGCAGCACTTATTATGGGGAAAAACAAATCAAAGCACCAGTGAGATACCACCTGTCACTAGAGAGATTGACATGCATTCCAAAGAGCAAAACCAACCATGTCGACATGAATGGGGGTAAAAAAGGACCCTCACTCACGTTGCTGGCTCAGGCTTCCGGAAAACAATATGGACACGTCTCAAAATACTAGGTATTGGGTTTCCTTATGACTTAGCAATCCCATTTCTGGGCATCTACCCCAAAGCTCAGTTCCTATTTTCAATGCACTATTTACGGTAGCCAAAACTTGGAAACAACCCAGGTGTCCAAGATCAGATGACTGGATTAAAAACCTCCGTGCTACATATACACAATGGAATACTACTGACTGTAAGGGAAAAAAAAAGAAATTTGGGGCCAGAGCGATAGCCCAGTGGGTAGGGCACTTGCCTTGCATGCGGCTGGGCCCATGCCGCCGGGTTCGATCCCCGGCATCCCATATGGGCCCCCGAGCACTGCCAGGAGTGATTCCTGAATGCAGAGCCAGGAGAAACCCCTGAGCATCGCCGGTGTGATCCCTCAAAAAAAAAGCAAAAGGTAGGCTGGAGGGAGAGATAGAGAGGAGAGAAAAGACATACAGAACCCGCCAAGCAGTTGAGGCGTGGGAGGGGGAGGGATGTGGGGGGCATTGGTGATGGGAGATGGGTTCGGTGGAGGGACGGGTGTTGGAACACTGTAGAACCAAACTCCGACATGAGCATATTGCAATTGTACGCCTAAAAGTGGTGTAATAAAATTTGAAAGAAAATGGGGGCCGGAGCGATAGCCCAGCGGGTAGGGCGTTTGCCTTGCATGCAGCCAGCCTCTGCCGGCCTGGGTTCGATCCCGGCATCCCATATGGTCCCCCCGAGCACCGCCAGGAGAGTGCAGAACCAGGAGTAGCTCCCTGAGCATTGCCGGTATGACCCCAAAAAGGCAAAAAAAAAAAAAAAAAAAAAAAAAAAAAAAAAAAAAAAAAAAAAAAAAAAGAAATTTACTGGCACGTGGATGGAGGTGGAGGGTATCATTCTGAGTGAAGTTAGTCCGAAGGAGAGAGAGACAGCCACAGAACGCCTCTCTCACATGCGAGATATGGAAAAATGAAACAGTGGATGATAAATACCCCAAAGTAACAGACTCTGCAAACTTGGAGGAGCCTTCCGGCAGGGGCAGGCTGCTGAGGGAGTGAGGGGGGCAGTGGCGGGCAGCCCTGGGTGGAGGGCACTGCCAGACTCATTCATATGTGTAGCCCTGCCAAGAGCAGTCTGTAACCAAGGGGCCCAAAATGGAAGTAAAAACGGTTTTGTTTTATCTAAAGCTTACATTGAACTCAGTGTCCGGGTTTTATCTGACAACCTAATCCTCTGGATAATGAAAAACATAGTATAAATTTGAGCAGAAAGATCACAGAATAAAATGGCGTCTTAGAAGCCCCCTTTTTTTTCCCCCCCCCCCCCCCCTTCTCTCTCCTCCCCCAGGCAGCTCTCTTTATCTGAGACTGTGGTTCCCCAGATCTTTCTTCTTCTTCTGATCCAGGTATTCATTCATTATACCAACAGACAAGACTACCTGCTAGGTGTGAAATGCTGAACAGAAATCAAATAAAGCGGCCTGTTCTCTCTCAGCAAGTTCAGTCGTTTGGTTGGACTTGTTATGAGATTCTGGAGGGTGGCAAAGGGTCAGAATGTACCAGACTTGGTAAAAACACGTCAAACTATTGTCTGGTTCTTATCAAAACTTCTGAATTTTGAGGTGGGGGTTGCTTTCAGTGCACTTTATTTACCACTATGAAAACAACAGATAATAAATGTTTTAAACTGTTTTTGAAAAATGAAGAAATCAAAAGACTCTTTAGGGAGGTGCCTCCTAAGTGGTGCCCAGGAGGCCCAGCGTGAGATTGGGACGGAGCTACCCTGAAGTTTGGCCAACTGGTTTCTGGAGCTCAGTGTGTGTGAGGGCTTGAGATGTGCTCTGCTCGGGCTCTGAGACGCTGGGGATACCCAGGCCACCCCCAGGTGTACTGGAAGGGACTCCAGGGCTGCACCTGGCAATATTTTCAGGACTATGAGGTTCCAGGGACCAACGCAGGGTTAACTGCATGCAAGGAAAGTGCCTTAATCCATGTAGATCTCTCTGGCTCCTAAAAAAGGCATTTTAAATATTGCACTAGTTTCTTTGTGTCTTCATATTTTCTACTCTTTGAAACAGTCATTGAAATATATTGATGGAAGGATAAAGAAGTAATGTGATTTTACAAAATGCAATTTATGACAATAAGTCTGGCAAATGGACTTTATGACAATATTCCAGGAAAAGAGAAAAGCAAAATTCAATCAGGAAATGACTTGCCGCTAAATTTCAGTAAATAGCCTTGTGCATGTGTCAGAGTACTTTGTACATTGATTGACTAGAATTTCTTTTGCAGTTTTTTTTGTTTTTCCTTTGCAGTTTTAAACACACTGTATCTTTGAACTTGTCTTGATTATGTAATATAATTGAATGACTGACTATTTGTTGCTGGGTTCTAAAGTTTGTTTTTTTTTTTTTTTTGGGTCACACCCGGCGATGCTCAGGGTTTCTCCTGGCTCTGCACTCAGGAGTCACTCCTGGCAGTGCTCGGGGACCATATGGGATGCCGGGATCGAACCGGGCCAGCATGGGCCGGCCACGTGCAAGGCAAATGCCCTACCCGCTGGACCATCACTCCAGCCCCTGGGTTCTAAAGTTTTAAAAATTATTTCGTTGACGTTGGACCACAACTGGCGATGCTCAGGGCTGCTCCTGGCTCTGCAGTCAGGACTTACTCCTGGGGTTGCTCTGGTATCAAGAGGGATTCTGGGGATTGAACCTAGGTCAGCCGTATGCAAGGAAGTATTTGACCCACTGTACTATATCTCCACCTCAGTTCCATATATATTCTTTTTTTAAAATATAAATGCAATCATTTAATGTTTTGTTTTGAAAAACATGTTGAGTATTACAGGGTTTTAAAGGAGCACCAATTTGAGTAATACAAACACAACTTTCTTAGTAAAATTAATGATTTTGATCAATTTCTTCAGAGTTAATCCACAGAATAAAACCTTAAACCTGACTAGGCTTTATAAGCTGATAGTTTTGCCTTCAACTATTCCAACTCCAGCCGTGTTGGCTGTGGACTCTGACCGTGTCTGACAGTGAGGCAGAGGCCAGTTGTCTAGACCGTGCTGTTCAGCCGCTTTCCTTGCTCTTGCTCCCTGAGTCCGTGCATGCCAGGATGCTCAATGGATTTGTAATAGGCTGCCAAGAGGAAGGGGAATCTCTTGCTCATTGTTTGCCTGAAATCTGGGCTTGTGCTCATCTTATTAAATCAAAAATAGTCCCCTAAATGCCCACCACCTCTGCCAGAAAAACTCCTTTAAAGAACTTTGCCATTGGCCCCATGCACCGAACATCCTGGGCAGCGGCTGTGATGCTGCCCCACATATATTCTTTTTTTATATTATATATTTTCAGCATACCTGGGGCTGTGCCTCTGGACACTGAACTGGGGGCTGCCTGTGAAATGGTGACAGTGTCTTCATCTCCTCCATCCTCATAAAAAGCTTGCTAGGGCGATCTGCAGGTCCCAGCCGGCCAACTCGAGGAAGAAGCGGGCCCCGTCCCTCCTGGTCCCCGGCCACCGCCATGAACTCCCTCAGCCGCCCTGCCGCCGCCGCCGCCATCTGAACCAGAGACTTACAGACATGGGGCAGAGCTGCTCTCCCTGTGCCCAGCCGCTCACGAGGTGCGCGGGAGTGATGGCGGGTTCTAGCCCTGGCCCACCACCCCAGCAGAGCCGCACAACAAGCCAGATGACCCCCCCCCCCCACCCCATCGGGCTGCCATTTTCCACATCTGGACTTGCCTCTCGTCAGAACTCCACCCAGCGACAGCCTATCACAGCCCGTCTCATCTATAAATGCTATATTTAGAGGTGACTACAACGGTATGTCACCTGCATGGCAAGCCTGGCAAGCTGCCCTGTTTTATTTGATATGCCAAATATCAGTAACAATTTTATTAGTTCATTCCCATGATCTAATATAATGGTTTGAGGCTCTTTATGTTCCTGGAGCGAATAGATGCCCTGAGCTCTACTAGCATGAGACAGGGCACATGGAGATGTTACTGGTGCCCGCTCTAGCAACTAGATGATCAACGGGAGGATAGTGATAGTGATATTATATATTTTATTATTAAAAAAATTTTTTATTATACCACCGTGAGACATACAATTACAAAGGTGTTCATAATTGGTTCTTGGTAATACAGTATTCAGCACCCATCCCTCCACCAGTGCCCCATTTCCACCACCAATGTACCCCACCTCCTCCCACCCCACCCCCCAGGCTGCCTCAACAGCAGGTAGCCCTGTTTCCTCTCTTTCTCTCTCTGTCTCTCTCTGTCTCTGCATCTTTCTCTCCTCTTATTTTACACATTGTGGCTAGCCCTGCAGATATTTAGAGTTTATCACTTAAGTCTCTTAGTGTATATTCAATGGTGAGTTTTAATCTGCCATTACCATTTCCACATTTAGTAAAACACTGGTATCTATTTATATCCTATTAATGAATGCAGTCATTCTATATCTGTCCTTTTCCTTCTGACTAATATCACTCCGCATGATAGTCTCCATGTCCATCCATTTGCAGGTAAATTTCATAATTTCATCTTTTCTGACAGCCGCATAGTATTCCATAGTGTAGATGAACCACAGTTTCTTTAGCCAGTCCTCTGTTCTCGGGCATTTAGATTGTTTCCAGATTCTAGCTATAGTGAATAGCGCAGAGCCCACATATATTCTTAATCAAATGAAAACATTCAACAACTACTCTGCACTACTTATGGTGAAAATCAAAAGGACCAGACACATTATGGAGATAAAAATAAGGAAAGACAGTGACAATAAAGAATATGTCTCAATATGTCATGTGGATAAGCAGAACAACATTTCCTTTTGTTCTTTTTGGGGTCACACCTGGGGTTATTCCTGGTTTTGTATTCAGGAATTGCTCCTGGTAGTGCAAGTGGGACCATATGGGATACTGGGGATCGAACCCAGGCTGGCTGTGTGCAAGGCAAATGCCCTCCCTGCTGCACTATCACTCCGGTCCCAGATCAGCATTTCTTAATCTGGGGCAATATGCTTCCCTCCAGCCCCACTAGGGTCCCCAGAGGCTCCAATGGAGTCATAGGTGAAGGTTGACTAAAGGACACAAGACGAGGAGGTCAACAGTTATGATAGGGACATGGGACAGAACCAAGTTTGGAAGGGGCCATAGCTGGGAGTTGAGCATCAATCACTGTGCAGACTCTATCTAAAGCTGAGGGTGTTTAAGTTGACTAACGACTCTTCGCCGCTGGGAGGTGTGTGGCCATGGTGGACACAGTATGGAGAAGAGATAAAGAATTCTCCTCTCTCTGCCCAGGAAGCCTCTCATTATGTGGGCAGAGTCTTAATGTACGGTTCTCCCTGGTGGCCCACACCCCTGGGCTCCAGGCCATCCCTGTTCCCCTCTCTGCTTTCTGAAGGGCAGTGCTGGTAGATACTCTCTCCAGACATTTAGCATAGCCGCCCTTTCTGGCTCCTGAAAATTTTAGCTTATGAAAATCAAATGACATTTTTATTAGATGAAATTGATGCAATATTAGAAATAAACAGCTATTCTAATTGGGCGCCACCAACTTTTCCATGAGACATGTATCTTAGAAAAGAATTGATAGAAACATTTTCTCTCCTCCCTATTCTTCCTCCTTCCCTCTTTCTCTCCACCCTTCCAACAGATGATGGTCTCAATCTTTATTGGTTGGCTGTATCAGTCCAGGGTAGGAGGGATGTGCCCCAAAGCATGTGCTCCAAAGTTGGGCACATGCCTTGTGTGTGTGTGTGAGGTTCAGTTTTCAGCATTTACAAAGTCAGAAATAGGAGCATGTGATTGGCAATAAGAGCACAGGAAGTGAACATTGAACACCAGGGTCTGAGGATAGACAATGATGGGGCTCTTCATCTTTTCCTGCTTCAGCTTGCATGGTCTGAGGAGTTGTTGCCATGTTGGTACTCCTATGCAACCTCCAACCACAAGGTCATACTGTCTGAAAAAACCAGACCAGAAGGCCAAGGTAAATGTGACAAATACAACTTCTCTAGAATCTCATTTATGAGTGGAGAAGAGGAAAAGAACACAGTGGAAGTGACGAGGCCTGATACGTAGGAGCAGTAACACAAAGCTGATGGGTGAGTGGAAGCTAGACTCAAATGGGACGAAAAATTCTTTCTTCTAGAATGTTCTCTCTCTTACATGAGCTACCCTAGATAAAAAGAAGGCAAAATTCCCTATCATAGTGGAAAGAAAAGCTTCCCTCCTGCAAAATCCTTCTCAGATCATCCAAACGGCAAAGGAATCCTTGCCTCCAAATTACCATAGAATTTAAGAAATGCTCATTTTGGGGTGCTTCATTTTCATTTGGGGGCCACAGGTGCTGTATTCAGGGCTTACTCTTGGCTCTGTGCTCAGTGATAGCTCCTGGTGGGGCCCCTGAGACCGCACTGGGTGATAGAACCGTGCCGGTCATGGACACATGTCATACCACTGTACTAGCTCTGTGACCCTGATACCCTCAATCTATGGCAATTTGCTTCTCTTTTGCTGTTGACCCTGATACCCTCAATCTAGAGAGGCAATTTGCTTCTCTTTTGCTGTTGAATGAGACTGGGAGGAAAGGAAAAAATATAAAACAGAATTAAATCTAGGTGAACAGATTTGATAATTCTAAATTAAGTTTTGTTTGATAATTTGGCTGGGAAAGGTATCTCTGAAGAGGTGATGTAGATGCTGAGACCTAAAGGCTGTAAAACAATTAGCAATCAAAACTGAAAAAGGACTAAAGAGACAGGCTAGCATATGCGGTGGCCCAGGAGAGGACGCTGCCTGGGCGAGGCGGGACTGAACGTGTCTGTTTGCCTGCAGTGTGTGAGCAACCCACAGCCACAGAGCCTGACTGCAGCGTTCATCAAATGGGTGTTACTCGAATAGTTTAAAAAATACATTTTACTAGAATATAGTACTTGACTCAGCTTTACCCACTTAGCAAAATTAGTCATGGAGTGTGGAAGATACAGCAATGTATGGATTACCAGAAAGCTGTAGTCATAAACTTGATGGCAGTTAAGGTATTCCTATTTAAATTTTAGTTTCACTATAGTGCGTGTGAAAGTATATGAATACCTTTTCATTTAAAAGCATGCCTAAATTCAGTACAAAGTAATTAGCCTCCACCCTCCCCTCCCCTTCTCTCCCCTCCTCCTTTCTCTCCCCCATCCCCCTCCTCTTCCCTTCTCTCCCCTTCTCTCCCTCCTCCCATCTTCTCACCTCTCCTCTCCTCCCTTTCCTTCCCTTGTTCCCTTCCCTCCTCTCCCCTTCTCTCCCTTCTTCTCCCTCCCCTTCCCTCCCTTTCACCTTCTCTCCCCTCCCCTTCACTTCCCTCCCTCCCTTCCTTTTCCTTCCCTCCCCTCCCTCCCTTCTCTCCCATCCCCCTCTGCGCCTCTCCCCCTCCCCTCCCTCCTCCCCTTCCCTTCTTACCTTCCACCTTCCCCTCCCCCTCCCTTCCCTTTCCTTCCCTCCTCCTCCCTTCTCTTCCCTCCCCCCCTCCCTCCCTCCCTCTCCCCCCTTCCCCTCCTTCCCCCTCCCTTCCCCCTCCCCCCCTTCCCCCTCCTTCCCTTCCCTTCCCTTCCCCTCCCTCTCTCCCCTTCCCTCCCCTCCCTCCCCCATCCCTCCCTTCCTTCCTTCCTTCCTTCCTTCCTCCTCCTCCCTCTCTCCCTCCCTCCCTCCCTCCTTCTCTCTCCCTCCTCTCTCTCCTCCTCCTCCCTCCTCTCCTTCCTCCCTTCTCTCTCCTCTCTTTCTTTCTTTCTTCCTTCCCTTTCTTTCTTTCTTTCTTTCTTTCTTTCTTTTCTTTCTTTCTTTTCTTTCTTTCTTTCTTTCTTTTCTTTCTTTCTTTCTTTCTTTCTTTCTTCTTTCTTTCTTTCTTTCTTTCTTTCTTTCTTTCTTCTTCCTTCCTTCCTTCTTTCTTTCTTTCTTCCTTCCTTCCTTTCTTTCTTTCTTCCTTTCATCTCATTTACCTCCTCATTTTCTGTTGCTGTGAATCCTGGATCACCATATGATTGCAGTATGCTGGGCTTCACATATGTTGTGGCCCAAGGATCACCTCTTGTAATGCCAGGATTCACACCCAAAAATGTGTAGGGTTCTGGGGCTCAAACGCACCCTCTATGTATGAGCAGGTGATCTATGTTGGGTCATATCCTCAGTCTAATCACTTAAAAATACATTGTCTTCTTATTATTGCCTTGAAGGCATTTGGCCTCAGCAGATTTCTTATTCGTATTTGAGATTTTGAAAATTCAAATAAGCAATAAATAAGTAATCCACTACTCAAAATAATAATACACATATACTAATGTATATGATTTTGTTTTTAGGGCCACACTCTGCAGTGCTTAGGACTTAATCTCTGAACTTAATGATCACTTGTAGAGGTGCTCAGGGGACCATATGTGGTACTGGGGATCAGATTGGGATCAACGACAAGCAAGGCAAATGATTTCCCTTGCATTATCTTTCTTGTTCTAATACTTTTTTTTTATTAATTTACTTAATGTTTACAACTGTGGAGCTGCAGGTGTAGTTTAGTTATATTCAATACAATTAATAGCACAACTTCTAGGTGTATCAATCTGATGCAATTAATTTAACTGCTTTTCTAAAACAAAAGAAATCTGATATATAAGCAGCATGTACAAATGACTATAAGAAAATTCATTTATTAAGTTGACCAAATTGCAGTGAAGCAAAGCCGTGTGTGTGTGTGTGTGTGTGTGTGTGTGTGAGAGAGGAACGGATTGTAAGTCTAACTCCGAACAAGCTTACAACTAATCATACAATGTGACATAATGTAATGACAACTGTATCACCAAGCTACTTAAATCTAAAATTGACTGTTATGAGAACTTTATGGTTGCCTTTAATTATTTTTTTTTTATAAAATCATGGAAAGTATGCTTCTTTGTAAAATATGACCAAGACAATTTGCTTCCTGTTCTAGGGTATGATTTGGAAATAGACTTGGTGCTAAATAAGAAAGTGTTAGGCAGTTATTTTTGGTTTTTGTTTATGTAGTTTTTTTTTTCAAAGATGAGAATTTAGGTTTGTGAAGAAAGCTCTTGTCTCTTTTAACTTCCTGTTTAAGTAGTAAAACAGAAGTCTAGGAGGTTACTATGACCAAGCGATAATGACAGCTTCAGGGGAGAACTTTGCTTTTCCTCTACCCATAAACACAGCCTTAGCAAAGCCTCACCACAGCACTTGTGTGCATTTTGCTGAACTGACCAAAATGGCATCATTCAAATCTCAGTCTTGGAAGCCAGGAATTATACTGGAAAAACTGACTGAACTGGGCAAAGAAGTATCAAAATAAGATTTTGAGCTTCCTAAAGTCAGTTGTTTGGAATGGTGCTTATAAGAAGCAAACTCCAATGATATTTTAAACATGTATTTTTCAAGGAACAGATCACTAGGGAATAAACAAACTATGTATAAATCCTGTTTCTGAGGGGGCAGGGCCAACAAATCAGAGTATTGGGAACCTGTGTTTACCTCTTCCTATGATCACGCAAATTGACACTCAAATCTGGGTTGATCTCTATAAAATTGCTGGAAACTCCGATACACATCCCCAGCAATAAAGAAGTCAACAGACACATGGTTAGGAGAGAGATGCCTTTCCTGAACAAGAAATGCACCCCTGAGCCACACAGTGCAATCTGGCAAAGGGTTTTGAGGAGATTCTGGGGTGGGGGCATGCTGTGCCAAGCCTCTGGCAACAAGGGTGTGCCCCAGCTTGAGGGATGACATCCCGGAGTGCCAACATGAATGCCAGAGGAACTGATTTTAGGAAAGCTCTTGGCCCCAGGATATCAAATCTCTCATTCTAAAGAACATGTGCACACAATTATTCACTGCTGCGCTCAGTACAATAGCTAAGAGATGGAATCAACCCTGGTGTCCAAAGGCAGACGAGTGTATTGTGAAGATGTGAACGTATATACACGTAATGGGATACTCTGCAGCTGCAAGGAATGATGGAATCATGCAATTTGCAACCTGATTGGAACTTGAAGATATCATGTTGAGTGATGTAAGTTGGAAGAAGAAAGACAAACACAGGATGATTTCACCTATCTGTGGCATATAGAATACTGAATGAAGAAATGTAAAGGGGTGATGCCTTGACCCCAGTTAGTTAGAGAGGACAGAGAAGGAAAGAAATCAGAGGGAAGGAAGAGAACAGGAAATAAAGGGGGGGCAGGCATCAGGGCTTCAGTCATACTGATGTTATGGGTAAGTGGTATAGCCAGATATACAGAATACAGACTTACCAACACTTAAAACACAAGATCTAAGCAACTACTGATATTTGTAACGCGTCTATCAAGTTGACAGGCAAGGGATAGGGTGTAGCAGTGGGGAGGGAATATGAGAACACAGTGGACGAAAGTTGACAGTGGTGGTAGAATTGGTGTTGAAATCTTCTGTGACTAAAACTCAACCATCAATAGCTTTGTAAATCACAGTTCCTTAATTAAGTGAAAACAGCAACAACAACAACAAACAAAAAAGAGAGCCCAGGGGAAGAGTCAGCCCTCAATGCTTGGGGAAGACTTACTTGGCCTGGGATTCAAAGTCCTACCCATTGGAGAAGGAACAAATCACTAATCAATATAGCATTGTCACAGAAGGCAAGAAATTGTAAGAAATAACAAAAAACAAGAGACGTGTTAGGAACTAGAGAAGAGTTAGAGGCATCAGCAGGTGCTAGCTTGGTGATTTCTGGAAATTTTGCTAATAGCACTATCAGACCTGGTGGGCAAATCCCCAGTCAACACTGTACCCACCCTCTCAGTAGCTGAGCTAGCTGGGCACTGAGAGACAACCACCAACTGTGCCTACTCTTTCCACTCAGGCCTATCCCCTCTTCATCCCCACCTGCCTGATAGCAAAAAGTGATGTCGGTAGGCCTCCTAGAACCAGCAAGTACCCTGCAAAAGTCTGCAAGCAGAATTAGCTAGCAAGGAATCCCCACTGCTTTGTGGTCTCCAACTAGCCCAAGACCAGCTAGGCTATAATCCCTGTCATGCCCTGAGTGTGGGCTCAGTCACCAGCTACACTTGAGGCCTGAGCCCCCTTCCAGACACTCCCCAGTCCTGGTTCCTCCAGGCCCTCGAGATACTGGCCTAAGGATCTCCCAATGGCAAGCCCATAATTAATACCCAGGCCCACTTGATTTTGGTACCACAATTGGCGGGCACTTTTCTTTTATCACACCTAACAATGCTCAGGGGTTATTCCTGGCTCTGCACCCAGGAATTACTCTTGGTGGTGCTTGGGGGACCATATGGGATGCTGGGGATGGAACCGGGTTGGCTGCATGCAAGGCAAACACCGTACCCGCTGTGCTATCACTCCGGCCCCTTGGCAGGCACTTCTATTAGGAATAATATATGAATTCAGTAAAGTTTAGGTATAAAATCAATATACAAAGATCAACTGTATTTCTGTACCTAAACAATGAACTGGAAGGGGAGGAAATGAAAGAAATTTTGAAAATAACTCAGTTTATAATCACATCTAAAAGGATTAGGTAACTGGAAAAGCAACAAAGGTGGTGAAAGACTTGCACATCGAAAACTATGAGACTCTGTTAAAGAGAGGACACAAAGAACTAGAATGATATTCCATACTCATGAATGGTAAGAATTAGCATCATTAAAATAATCATCCTATCCAGAGCACTATATAGATTAATTGCAACCTCTCAATAGTTCACTAGATCACTAGACATCCCGTTGTTCATCGATTTCCTCGAGCAGGCACCAGTAACATTTCCATTTGACCCTATTACGTGCCAGTGTAGCCCAATGGCATCTGGTTGTTTCAGGAGCACGAAGAGCCTCAAACTGTTCCTTCATGGTCTTGACGAAGAAATCTGACCATCTTGTAGGTGGGTGGCCACGTGGTCTTTTGACGTCCAGTGGGATCCAGTCAGTAACAGCTCTAGTCCAGGCTCCAAATCGCATTACATGTCCAGCCCATCCGATTTTCGATGCCTTGGCAAATGAGACAGCGCCCTGACTCTGGAACAGCGATGGAGGTCGGAGCTCCAGATTCCTTCTCTCACTTGAGTGAGGCGTGATATTCCAAGCATAGCTCTTTCGATTCCCCTTTGGGAGACCCGAATAGCATTCTCATCCTGCTTTCGTAGGGCCCAGGTCTCTGAGGCGTATGTTAATGCAGGGAGAACAGTGGAGTCAAAGAGATGTGCCCAGAACTGGAGGTTCTTTGTCTTTTTTAGCTATTTTTTTTGGAGGCAATCCATCCCTCTCTCTTCCTCCTGTGCAGCTCAGGTTTTAGGTCATTCATCATGTTGACTTCTTGACCTAGGTACACATAACTGCTGCATTCAGAGATGTTTGTTCCATTTAGAGTGAATGGGGCCTCTGGAACTAGTTCATTTCTCATGAACATAGTTTTGTTGAGGTTCAGCTGTAGACCTATCTTTCCACATTCTCGGTCAAAGTCAGCCAGCATTTGTGCCGCTTGGCTAATGTTTGGTGTTATTAGAACAATTTCATCAGTGAAGCGGAGGTGGTGTAGTTGCCGACCATCTATCTTCACTCCCATTCCTTCCCATTCTAATTGTCTCATGATATTCTCGAGGGTGGCGCTGAAGAGTTTTGGTGAAATGGTATCACCCTGTCGAACCCCTCTTTTGACATCAATGATCACTTCCTTGTAGAATGGTGAGATCCTGGTGGTGAATCCGTAATACAGCTCACGAAGGATCTTGATGTATTGGGTTTGAACACCCTGTTTGGCTAGGGCTTCGATAACCGCTTCAGTCTCCACAGAATAAAAGGCTTTCTTTAAATCAGTGAATGTGAGACAGAGTGGCATCTTGAACTCCCTACAAACCTCAATGAGCTTGGTTACCGTGTGGATATGGTCAATTGTGCTGAATCCTTTTCGGAAGCCAGCTTGCTCGCATGGTTGTCCTTCACCTAATGTTCTGCCAATCCTGTTCAGGATGACTCGAATGAACAGCTTGTAGATAACAGACAACAGGCAGATGGGGCGATAGTTGCCAATGTCGTGAATGTCTCTCTTCTTGAACAGTAGAACTGTCCTGCTGGTTTTTCCATTGGGAGGGCACCTTGCATTCAGACAGGTAGCGTGTGAAGAGCCGAGCCAGTGTATTGATGAGTACTGATGGCAGATTCTTCAGGTGTTTGGGTCTGACTTTGTCTGGGCCTGGTGCTGTTCCTTTCTTTACCGATGAAATGGCATGTCGGATTTCAGAAGGGAGAATGTTGGGAACAACATATCCATCCTGCGGAATTTGGTATGTGGGCAGGTGGACGTGGCTATCAAAGAGATCTGAGTAGAAGTCCTGGATAATCTTCTCCATTGCCTTTCTGGAAGATGTGATAGATCCATCAGAGTGTGGAGGGCAGTCATCTTGGTCTTATAGTTGGCGAAGGACAGGCGGGTGGTGCGAATGCTTTTCCTGACTTCTGCTGCATCTTCCAGTATTTCTGCTCTTCTCTCTTTGAGGTCTTCCTTTATCGCTTCTCTGCACTGCTTTCCGAGCTTGGACATTAGCATTTGGTCGCCTGAGGCTCGCGCCTTGCCACGCTGGCAAATGAGCTCGAGAGTTTTTGAAGACAGGCGTCCTTTTGTGTTTTTTTTCTCTCTCGGCATTCTTTGCACAATCATGGAGGTGCTGAACCAGTCGGTTGTATTCTTCATCGATGTCATCAATGATGGTATCTTCCCATGTTGCTGCAATGGTGCCAAAGAGTTCCCAGTTGGTGGTCGTTCTGGGAGTTCTCTTCTTAAACTTTGCAGCCTTTACAACCCGTTGCGTGAAATAGAATTTTGCACGAAGGAGACGGTGGTCCGATCCTGTTTGAAATTTTGGGACAACAGCAACATCGGTCAGGCAAAACCTTTGATTGAAGATGATGTGGTCAATTTCATTGTGGAACTGTCCACCAGGAGATTCCCATGTCCAATGTTTCACTTCACCCTTCTGGAACTGTGAGTTCCCACTGAATGGTCTTGGTGGACATGATGAACTCAGATAGTCTCTCACCTTGTTCGTTCCATTCTAGGCCATGGGTCCCAATGTGGAGTTCTTCAGCTGATCTTCTCGGTCCTATCTTTGCATTAAAATCACCAACTATGATCTTGTAGAAGGTGTGATCTTTTTTATAGAACTCCTCCAGTTCCATGTAGAATTTCTCAATTTCATCTTTCCTGTCTGTGGATGTTGGTGCGTAGACAACGAAGATAGAAATTGCTGGCAGTGGGCCACATCTCTTCAAGTGTAATCATTCGATATGGTTTGTTAGGCATTCAAATGAATCAATGTTCATGGCCACTTTCATGTTGACAAGGACACCAACACCACTGATGCCTCTTTCATCGCATGTTCCTAGGAAGAGTTCTTCTCCAGTGTCAAAAATGGCATGATGCGATTGATGCCTCCTCGTCTCAGTCAGACCAATGACATCATACTTGATCTTTTGCGCTTGCACCATCAGGTCCTCAATATATGCTCCCAATGCCAGCGTATGTGCATTGAAAGTACAGATAGTCATTTTAGTCCTTCTTCGTTTTGGCAGCCTAGTTTGGCCCTGAAATTTTATCAGGTACTCCTTGTTCTTCCTTCTTAGTACTGCTGTATTAAGGGCTCTTTCAGGGTCAGGAAGATACACATTTTTATTACTGGTTTTGGCATATTGAATATGCATTGGGCAGCTTGCCAGGCTCTGCCATGTGGATGGTAGATTCTCAGTAGCTTGCAGGGTTCTCTGAGAGGGGTGTGGAAGTAAATTGCATGGTCACATAGTGGCTGCACTAGCAAGGGGAGAGCTGGTATCTGCTCTGCCTGGGGTATCTGTGTCTGTGGCTCAAACATTACTGGGCTTGAAATACTCTCCCATGTAGGGTGGGTCTCTGAAGGGCGGGTCCTTGTAGGCTGGAGATTGGATTAATCTCTTGGGTGGAGATCTGAAGAGCTGTGGAGTGTGGATTAAGAAGATTGGTGCCAGCATGGTGTGGGTGTTCCTCTGGGTTCATCGGGATGGTGGACTCGGGCCTGAATTCGCTCTTGTAGTCAGTGGAGTGTAGGGGGTTCAATGGGGTGAGCTGGTATCTGCTCTGTCTGGGGTATAACTAACTAACTAACTAACTAACTAACTAACTAACTAACAATAGTTAAATGAACAAAAGTTAATAAAATGTCTATGGAACTTCTTAAAAGGACCTTGAAATGCCAAAGCAATTTTGAGAAGAAAAAATAATGGAAGTTTTGCATTCCCCAACATAAATTACTCTACAAAGCTATAGTAAACAAAGCAATCCATTGTTAGAATAAATACAGATGTTCAGATGAATAGAATAGAATTGAGGTCACAGGAATAAATAATTACATATGTGTGCAATTGAATTATGAGAATGGAGTCAAGGTCATAAGTAGAAAAATGAAAGTATTTTCAGTAAATTATGTTGAAAAGTGGTTACCCATAAAGAAAGTCTGAAACTGACAACTGTCTCAAAATATGTACTGAGTACAATTTGAAATAGATAAAAAACCTGACTGAAAATAAAGACCCAAAATCATACATGGGAGAAAGCATAGACAAAATATCCACAATCCTGACTGCATCACTGGCCCTGCGAATCCAGGTCCGATGGAAGGGAAACAAAAGAGAAGATAAAGAAACAGACTATTAACAAAAACTTTTGTATGAGTAAGAAACTATCATTAAAATGAAGACATCATACTGAATGAGAGGAATATTTGTACCTTCTATATCTAACAAAGGGTCAAAAATTATAAAGGACTAACAAAACTCATAAGAAAACATGGCCAACTGGTATCTGAAAAATGTTCATTATTACTTATCATGAAAGGGGGGGAGAATGGAAATCAAAATAGCAATAAGCTATCCTCTAACATGTAGGGTCATTTTCCATATCAAAATAATGGGAATAACCATTCACAATTGTGCCACAGAAAATAAAATACCTAGGAATCAGCTTAGCCAAGTGTGTAAAGGACCTATACAAAGAAAACTACAAGACACTGCTCCAAGAAATAAAAGAGGACACAAGGAAATGGAAGCACATTCCCTGCTCATGGATGGGGAGAATCAACATTGTCAAGATGGTAATACTCCCTAGAGCTCTGTACAGATTCAATGTGGTACCTATAAGGATACCCATGACATTCTTCAAAGAAATTGACCAAACACTGCTGAAATTTGTATGGAACAATAAACCCCCAAGAATAGCTAAAGGAATCTTTGGGAAAAAGATGGGAGACATCACCTTTCTCAACTTCTACTACTTTTACTACTGTACTACAAGGCAGTAGTAATTAAAACAGTGTGGTATTTGAATAAAAACAGACCTGTGGACCTATGGAATAGAATTGAGTATCCTGACACCCAACCTCAAACACATGATCATTTAATCTTTGATAAAGGTGCAAAGAGGCCAAAATGGAGTAAGGAAAGCCTCTTCAAAAAGTGGTGCTGGGAAAACTGGGCAGCGACATGTAAAAAAATGAATTTGGACCTCTGTCTAACACCATGCACAAAAATCAGATCAAAATGGATTAAAGATTTCAATATCAGACCTGAATTCATAAAAGTACATTAAAGAAAATATAGGAAAAGCCCTCCACGACATTGAAGCTAAAGGCATCTTCAAAGGTGAAACACCACTAACAAAATAGCTAGAAGAAAAGATAAACATATGGGACTACATGAAACTAAAAAGCTTCTGCACCTCAAAAGAAACAGTGACCAAGATACAAAGGCAGTCCACAGAATGGGAAAGAATATTCACCCAATACCCATCTGATAGGGGGTTAATATCCAGGATCTATCAGGCACTGGTAGAGCTTTACAAGAAGAAAACAAACAACCCCATCAAAAAAGGGGAGAAGAAATGAACAGAAACTTCAGCAAGGAAGAAATTGGAATGGCCAAAAACATATGAAAAAATGCCCATCATCATTAATCATCAGAGAGATGCAAATCAAAACAACAATGAGATATCATTTTACACCACAGAGACTGGCACAAATCCAAAAGAGCAAGAACAACAAGTGCTGGCATGGATGTGGGGAAAAGGGGACTCTCATCCATTGTTGGTGGGAATGTCGACTGGTATAGTCTTTTTGGAAAACAATATGAACATTCCTCCAAAGACTAGAAATTGAACTCCCATTTGACCCAGCCATCCCACTTCTGGGAATATACCCTGGGAAGCCAAAAATACGCAGCGGAAACACCATCCCTACTTTTATGTTCATAGCAGCATTATTCACAATAGCCAGAATCTGGAAACAACCAGAGTGCCCGAAAATTGACGACTGGATAAAGAAGCTTTGGTACATCTACACAATGGAATACTATGGAGCTGTTAGGAAAAATGAAGTTATGAAATTTGCCTATAAATGGATGGACATGGAGAAGATTATGTTGAGTGAAATTAGCCAGAAGGAGAGAGACAGAAACAGAATGACTACATTTATTTGCATGACATAAATATATATGTACATATTATGATACGTATATCCAAGGTCAAGTGAAACATGGATCAGGAGGCCTTGTCAAAGGTGGAAATTATCACAAACGCGTGGGAGTCAGAGGCTAGGTAAGACAGAAAATGGAACAGTGTGCTAATAATTATCAAAAGTGCTAATACCAACCTAGAACTGAGCATTAAATAGAGGCAAAACGATACACATGACAACCTTTTAATGCATGTATTGTAATCCACAATGTGTAAGGGAAGGAAAAGAGAGAGACAGAGAGAGAGAGAGAGAGAGAGAGAGAGAGAGAGAAAAGAGAAAGAAATAAAGAACCTGCCATAGAGGCAGACTAGGGGAGGCGGGAGGAAATCGGGGACATTGGTGGTGGGAAATGGGCACTGGTGGAGGGATGGGTGCTGGAACAATGTATGACTGAAACCCAAATATGAACATTTTATGAACATCTTTGTAATTGTATATCTCATAGAGGTATAATCAAATATTTTTAAAAAAGGAAAAAAAAACCCAAAATAATGGGAATAAGTATTGAGGGTGTGGAGGAGAGAAAGAAAACCCCCTTATTCTCATGGGTCAGAAAAGCAACCTGATTCAGGCCGTATGGAAAACACTACAGAAGTTCCTCCCTATTTGAAAAATGGATCTACCATAAGATTCAGCACTTGCACCCATTAAAACTTTATTTGTAATAATCCAGAGACAAAACAAGTCAAGAGGATGTGCTCTATACACCCTATGGAAACTGCAATCCATTAACGAAAGCAGCTCTTGCCTTGTCTACATCGAGCTTGGAACTGGAGAGGGTCATGCTAGGTAAAGCAGCGAAAAGGGGAAAGACAAATACTAAATGATTCACTTATATGTGGGATGTAATGAATCAAAGCAAAGAAACAGCAAAGCGAAACAAAAACAAACACTTAAATTCTCAGTGTGGGCCTGAGGTTACGTGAGGTGAAGGTCAGAGGGGATTTAAGGGGCTTCAGCAGACTACAGTGGGGTGGGTGTGCTGTGGAAATATACATTTGAAAGGACTAAAACTATGCTCCTAAAATATAGACAATATTGTAAGATAGTGTTACCTCAATAAGAATTAATAAAACCGCTGTTTAGCTGGCTAAAAAAAAAAAAACAAAACAAAGCAAAATGTTAAGATAGGCAGCCCTTTTCCATAATTCATTTTGCTTATTAAATAAGAGTTTTGAATGTTTTATAGGTAAATGGTGTTTAGGATATTTGAGAAGGAATCTTTTCGGCACATTTTCATTCTTTCAGGCAAATTTTACTAGAATTAACTTGATTATGTACCAGAGTATTATTTACTTATTAACTACTTAATTAATTATAAATTATTAATTCCCTTCCTTCTTTTCTCTTTCTCTCTTCAGTCCCTGGGCTTCTTGCAACGGTTCTTATGAATGGCCTCATTCCACGGTGTGCTCTGCTCAGTCCTGCACTGAACAAAGGCTCAAAACCATGAGACACGTGTGTTAAGCAGATTATACCACAGATTCTGAATTGCTTAGTGAAACTACAGTATTGCGCATTACGAATTAAAATTAAACAATAATCTTCCCTGCCCCCAGCATCCACGAGCCGTGTTTCCAATCCTGGTCCCCAGCAGCCCCAGCGCTGTTTCCTTCAGGCTTGCTGCCTTTGCCTCCCCGGAACGCTTCCCTCACTGCTTCCCGCTCCCTGCCCCTTCCCCATAATCTTCTGTCTGCTCGGCTGCTGACACAGGCCTTTGTCTCCCGCTGCTTGAGGTTTGGAATCTGAGGTCCAGTGTGGGCAGGTTTGATTTCTCCCTGGGGAGTCCGTCCTGGGCTGTAGGTGACTTTCTTCTGCCTGGTCTTAGTCTCTTCTTAAAGCCAGACAGGGAAAAAGAACACCCTGTCAACCTCATTTTAACGTAAGTGCTTTTGCAGTCCCATCTCAAAATAGGCAAGTTCTATTTTAGGTCTGTGCTCAGGGCTGGGGCCACTTCTGGGGGCTCAGGGAATCAAACCGGGATGGCTGCATGCGCGGCAACCTCCCTGCCCACTGCGCTGTCGCTCTGGTCCCATTCCGGCCACTGGAGTTCGTGCTCCCGGCGCACAGCTTGACCGAAAACCTCCCAAGTCTTCCTTTTTGCTCTCATTACCAGCTTCCAAAACCCAATTCCAATTCTATTTCCAAAGCAGAGAAACTTTGTTTTCCACTAAATACCTCTTTGTATGCTCAAAACAAAGTGCTTTCTCCTTTGGGAACCACGTTTTAGCAACTCACAGTTCAGGCAAAAAGGTTTGAAACTACACAGAGGAGCGCACAGAAGGACTCCCCAGCTCTGCGTGTGGAGGAGGGACAAGTAGGAGTTTATTCTCCTTGTCCCAGCTTTGCACCGTGCGACAGCATGGAGGGACTTGCCATCCCATCCATGGTTGTTTGGTTGCTTTATGAACTCCTTGGTTCCTTTTATGAACTCAGATATTTTCACCTTAAGTCACAGTACAAACTTAGAGAACATTAATTCAGAAAGAAAACAAAATATCTTTTTTTGCTGGTAATTTCTTTATTTTTTTTAGTAGAATCCCATTATGTTTAATAAGTTCAATAAGTGAAAGCAATAACACAGATGGTCCAATTCACACGTAACAGCTTAGTAAAAGGTCATGACTTTAGCAACACAATTCCTAGATATATGTTGTAATAAGTCATATAATTAGTGCCTGCTAAGGGAGCAGGCATGGGGTTGGGTGGGTGGGTGGGTGGGAAACAATGGTCTTTGGTGGCAGTAAGGGCACTTTGGAGGTGGGACTGGTGCTGGAATATTGAACACCTGAAACAACTGTATTGTGAACAACTTTGTAAATCAAAGTGTTTAAATAAAGTTTAAAAAATTAAAAAAAAATTATGTGAAGGGACATCCCATGAAATAGCAATAAGTATCCCCCAGAACAGTGTGTGTGGGCATCGTTTTCATCAGCATTTCTGTGCAGAAATACAATTCTGCTGGAGGATACTATTTTCTGGTAATTTCTTGGTACAGGATTTGTTTTTAAAAAAATCAAAGGGGGGGGGCCAGAGCGAATTAATTATATGGAAGGTAAGGCACTGGCCTGTATTGATCCCCAGCACCCTGTGCCTGAGCCCCACCAGGAGGCGATCCCTGAGCACAGAGTGAGGAGTGATCTCTGAGCTGCTGGGTGTGACCCAAACTGCTGTCTTCCCCCAACAGACATCTTTCATCTTGCATTCTCACAACATGGAGGCGATATTGGACGCTGTATAGAGATGAAAGGCTATGGGTCAGAGTCAGTCCTCTGACATGCTGTCAGAGTCAGTCCTGACAGAGACAGAGACAAGCTTGTCAGAGACAAGCGCTAAGGCTCTGCTGAGCTTTGAGTCCACTTTCTTTGCAGGGAGAGTGGATATAAGCTTCCATTCCCCAATTCGCTCTCAAAGTTTTGGAACTTTCAACGCTATTCATGTTGGATACTTTAGGTTCTTATTTATGTCCTTATTCTTCCTTTTTTAAAAAATAGGGGAAGAGCCAGGGGCGTTGTGGCTCAGTGGCAGAACACACAAACACGAGTGTGTAAGACCTGGGTTTGAGCCACAGCCATGCAAAAACAAATCAGCAGGGGCTGGAGCAATAGTCCAGCAGGGAGGGCATTTGCCTTGCATGCAGTCGACCCGGGTTCAATCCCTGGCATCCCATATGGTCCTCCGAGCACTGCCAGGAGTAATTCCTGAGTGCAGAGCCAGGAGTAACCCTTGAGCATCGCCAGGTGTGACCCAAAAAGAAAAATGAATCAGTAAACTAAGGGATCCTGTGGGAGATTATTAGGAACCTCACAAATCTCCAAAGATGATGCTTATTTAATTTGCATTTTATCTCATTTTTATTGATGTTAGTTTGCATATTGGCAGCTTCAAGGCCAGCCGAACAAGAAATGTGCCCTATCAGTTGGGCTCCCTGGCAGCAGGGGGTACAGGACAGCTGGTGAGGATTCAATAACATCGGAAAACAAATCGTGGGAGTGCTTTTCCAGGAAGCAGCAAGCTAGTGAAAGTTTTGAGAAAGAAACACCACATTCATGAGGTAAGGACCAGGTCAAAAGGCGAAGGGAGCTGTGAAGCCCAGTAGGGGAGGCAAAACAATAAAACCAGTTGGTCAAAGGCCAAAGAAAACAAACAGACTGCACGGAGGGTGACTCAGGAACAGTCTTTCATTGTCAGGCACTGCCCTGCGTGCATGTCTAAGTTCCTGCCACCATAGCCCAGTTAAAATGTGACCAGGACTGGAATTTGTGCATCTCTTAGCCCTCTATATCAAGAAACAATTGAGCAATAGGCCATTGAAATGAGCTGCTTGGTACTATATTGTTCTTCAAAATTCCTTTTCTTCTAAGTCATCATGGTAGGAAAGAGGGACATAGAAATTTAAATTTTCGATCTGAATGTTTGAAACCTAACAACTCGAAAAAGCAGTTCATTATTACCATTGTACAGATGAGAAAATTTGAGGCTAGGATGAACTAAATAATTCTCTCTCGGTTGTACAAAGGGTAGGTAACACAACAAAGACCTGAGCTGATTTCTAGACAAGGTGTGAAGGGTAATGTAATAATTCAGGGTAAATCAATAAGGATTCAATGAAATTCTTGGATGAGGGAGGCAGAGAGTTCTGCCTACAAGATGAAAGTTCTATGGGTTGTCCCTAAGCTTGGTAGTTTTGTATGTGCCCTTGGTCCCTCTGATCATGTCCATAAATGTTATGCCTGATATGCTTTGATTATTCAGACTAAAAGTAATGTACAAACAAGGATCTGTCCTGATTTCTCTTTTACTAAAGAACCCTAACTTTTTTGTTTATAAAATTCAGCTGTTTTACTTTGGAAAGCACATATTGCTCATATGCTCATATTTGAAACACAGAAAATGAATCTGGGCGAATGCCATAATGGATCTTCTATTGACCATCACGTGGCAAAAGAAAGGTGAAATGAACTGCTGGTGTTTAGGACCCTACAGTGCTTTCAGGGGACTTTAAAAATAAGGAAACCACAGGACCAGAGGGTAGTTCAGTAGGTAAGGCTCTTGCTTTGTATGTGCCTGGCCTGGGTTTGGTCCCTAGCACTTCATAGAGTTTCCCAAGCACCACCCAGAGTGATCCCTGAGTACAGGAGTAAGCCTGGGAACCTTTGGGTGTAGCCTCAAAACCACCAATAGAGTCAGGAGGCTGAATACGTAGATAGCATCAGAGGAAATGCAACAGAATTGGCTGCTACTAATGATGAGAAAGCCCAAGAAGTATAATCAAAACCAATTCAAGTCATGCAGTGAATGGGCAAAAGAAGGAAATCATTGTGATCAGAAACAACCATTTCAAAGGCCGGAGTGATAGTGCAGCAGGAAGGGCATTTGCCTTGCATGCAGCTTACCCAGATTCAACCCCCAGCATCCCATATGGTTCTCTGAGCACCACGGAATAATTCTTGAGTGCAGAGCCAGGAGTAATTCCTGAACATAACTGGGAGTGACCCCAAAATAGCAAAAAACAAAATCAAAACAACAATTTCATATTTATAAAAATATATTTTTGAAGCATTGTGATTTACAACTCTGTTAAGCAGTTTCATAGATCCACCATAACACCCTCTGCCAGAGGTCTGCTTGCTTCCACCAGTAAGCCAAAGACCCCTTCCTTCCAACCTGCCCCACCCACCCAAGTAAGCTCAGTTCTGTAACCAGCTCTTCAATTCTGTTGTCTTTTGTCATTTGTTTTTCTCTACTTTTTTATTTCCATGTGAGAGGACAATGTTTTATATCTGTCCTCCTCCTGACTTCACTCAGCATGATACTCTAGATCCATCCATATAGCATAAGATTGCACCATCTGTCTTTTCTTTAAAGCTGAGCAGTAAGTATTCCATTGTGTTTATGTACCATAGTTTCTTTATCCAGTCTTTATCTGTCTGGGGCGCTCGGGAAAGAATCATTTTATGGTAAGCTGTTAACCTTATATTGGACCTGCAGTTCATTGCTTGAGGATGAGCCAGAACCCCTGAGCTAGGCCACCTTTGTATATGATTCTCTTCTGAGATCCACAATCCAAGACCAATGAAGAAAGGTCTTCAGTTAACTGTCCAGACTCTAACAGACTCTCTGCACTTTCTGATGTCTGTGGACATAATGCAGTTCTGAGATCGCCTCACCCAGGCCCCAGGGCCTCCTGACTCTCCCCACCTTCCTTACACACCTGTGTGACTCTGGGCTTTGATAAACTTTTTGGACTACCTGCTTGGGTGAATGTTGGATTTGAAACTCTGTCCTGGCATTACCACAAATTACATTATTTAGCGTTTTTGGGCACTTCCTCTGGGGCACTTTCATCATTGCTTATGATAAAAACAAGGGTAAGTAGCCCCCAACTCTTTAAAGAAATTCCCGTGGCACATGGGGTGTTCTGATCAGGAAAATGTTTGTCTTTATAGATTATATTTATAAATGCTATAATCATTCATTGCTTGCACTGAATTTCTTATTTTCTTTTTCTTCTTATTTTTGCCTTTTGGGTCATATCCAGGGATGCACAAAGGCTACTCCCTGGCTCTGCACTCAGGAATTATCCTGGTGGTACTTGGGGAACCATATAGAATGCCAGGGATTGAACCCGGGTCATTTATGTGCAAGGCAAATGCCCCCCCTGCTGTGCTATTGCTCCAGTCCCTTACACTGAATTTCTTATTGAACTAATAGAGTTGGATAACATGTTAAAATCTACATCACAATACCCTACTTCTGATAGTTTGAATAAAGAAGAGGGTGCCTTCTGAGCAAAATTAAGTTTTTTCAGAAATAGTTCTTCTTGTACATGTTATCCTAAGGATAAAATTAGATTGGGCTATAAATATTCATTCACTTTCCTTTTTTTGGGCATGGTTCTTTAAAAGAACTCTCATAAGTAAGTAAGAGTAGAATAAGGAAATGGGATTCGTTTCCTTCCCAAATCAGTTATCAATTACTGTAAGGGTAGAGTCTCTACATTTTTTCAGTTATTTTTATGTTATATGATTATAAGAGTAAAAAAACAACTAGAAGACTCTACAGAAAGTGAACTTAAGGGAAAACCAAGACTATTTCTAGCATTTCACAGCATGGGAAATTCTAGATAATAGAAGCTTTTGAAAATATTTTTTCATTTATAATATTAATATTATTACATCTCACTATAAATATAGACATTGAGTTAGTTATTAGTACATCAATTTATTACTGAATAGAATTTTATTGAAATAAAAAAACCAGAATGAGTTATTAACATTCTTTACTTTTTCTAATTATGTAAGAGTTAAGATTCCTTTCGTTGTTGTTTGTGCCAAACCCAACAGTGCTCAGGGCTTACTCCTGGCTCTGTGCTGGGATCAGGGATAGTTCTTAGTAGGCTTGGAGGACCATATGGAACGTCGGAGTGAATTCAGGTTAGCCACATGCAAGGCAAGTGCCCTACCTGCTGTATTATCATTCCAGCCCTGTGAAAATTCCTTTTTTAAATCATTGGATATTTTAACTTTATTTCATTATTTAGTTATTTGTGTTTTTGAATCACAGTGAGATACGAAGTTGTTCCTGATTCGGTTTCTGTCATATAACGTCCGTCGCCAGTATACATTTCCCACCTCTCACTGAATGTTTTTCAGTATTTGGGTTTATAAAATTTTTATTCAATTTCAGTGATGTTACTATTAGAGTTGGAGGAATCTAGCTGCTATAGTTACTTATTTTTTCCCCTTAAAACTTGGTCACCTCTTCTGGAAAACCAGTCTCCAGCTTCAGGAAGGGCTATGAAGGTTGCATAAGCCAGGCAAGAAAAGAACTTTCATTTCTGGGAACGCGGCCCAATCTCTGGATGGAATCAGTCCCGAAACATTGTATAAATGCACTAATGTCATGTTCGTGGATTTTCTTGTGCTGTCTCTGAGGCTTCCAGAGGTGGCTTCAGCAATATCTTGCATGCCATGTGCTTCTGACAGAATGATTTTGACATTCCTCTCACAATATAAGGCCTGTAAGTACCCTTTTCCTGAAGCTGTAGGCACTTGTGACTGTCCTGAAGCTACATAAAATATTCCACATGGTATGTTCTAGTATGTTCTCTTGGAATACTTATTAGATATCATATAGCAATATAAATAGTCTCTCTGTTTTGAGGCAGTATACTGTAAGGAAACCCAAAGTAGCTGCAAGCCCATGTAAAGAGACTCTGAAAGGAACTGACAGTCATGAGAAAGACTGAGAAAAAGAGAGAGAGAGAGACAAAGACAGAGAGAGACAGAGAGACAGATAGAGACTGAGAGAGACAGAGACAGACAGAGACAGAGACAGGGACACAGGCAGAGACAGAAACAGAGTCAGAGACAGAGACAGTTGGTTTCACCCAGCTGATATGGCAACTGTTTGTCTGAGAACCTCTGAGTGTGTCCAAGACTGAGAGTCTCAGATGAGCAGTACCTGAACTCCTGACCCAGATATTTCAAGAATCTAAAACAAGAATGTTTTCATAGTAATTATTTGCTTTGCAATAATAATAGCCATATATTCTGCTTTCAAAATTTAAGCCTTCCTGGTAAAAGAAAGGGGTCTTCTGTGGAAAAATTAAAAAAAATAGGGAAAGTAACTTCATGATAAACAAATGTTTAGGTCTTTTTTTGGATAAAAGTGAGAAAACGGAAATGTCTTTTAGTTTTTAGAAGGGTTTCTGGCTCTCAAATGCATCATCTCCCACCTAATGGCCTATCTCCCATGTGTCACATTGAACATAAACAGGTGTAACAACACATCTTTTTGTTTTGTTTTGTTTTTGGGTCACACCTAGCAATGCTCAGGGGTTACTCCTGGCTGAGCACTCAGGGATTATTCCTGGCAGGGCTCAGGGGCCCTATGAGATGCCAGGTATCAAACCTAGGTCCACCACACGAAGCTGAGTCACTCTACTTGCTGTACTATATAGTCCTGACATTACAACACATGTTTTGATAATATTCTTTGTTGACTTTTCTCAAAGGTGATTTTATTGTATATAGGTTTTACAGATAATTTTACGGTCTGTGTACTGAAAACTAAACATTATAAGAGATTTGTGAGCGAATACTTAAACTAAAGAAGAAAATAAAAATTAAGTTTGTCAAATAGGACCTTGTCATCACGCTGTCACCCTCTTTCTAAGAGTTTTCACACAAGTTACCACTTCCTTTAGGGATGGGTGAGTCTAGTAGTTCTCATCCCCATTACATCACTCTCTAGTAGTACTCTGGAACCCTCCAAATAATTTAATTACACAGGTCAACAGTAACTGGCACACAGGTATAAAAGCAGCTATTCAATCTTGTTCAGTTCAGTTACTTCTTTGGTTACTCCAATACTTTGCTTTAAGACTCACTCTAGGGGTGTCATGTTAATATTTTCACTTATCACTTTCTAATATTATGGGGTTTTTTTGAAGTGCTGTGCTTGAACTCAGGGCCTGCCCTGTGCCAAGCAAGTGCTGTACCACTGAGCTACATGCGCCAAAGGATTCATAAGAGATCAGGGACAGAGTCCTTCATTAGGTGTGGGTATCTCTGTGCACAGAACATGAGGGAGAGGGAGACATGGGACTCACTGAAGGGCCAAGAATCTTATTCTGGAGAGGAAGTGAGACAAAACAGATTGGCTTTATCTGGAGTCGCCTCTTCCACACAAACAACCAAACTATATCTGGGCTGGAGAAAACACAGTTCGGAAGGGATGAAGATCAGAGAGCTGATGTCTCCACAAGGAAAGGTGGTGGAATCCAATGTAGAGTGCAGGGAAGCATGAGACACATTCCCTCCAGGAATGGGCATGGTGCACTGAGCCCAGGGAGAGGAGGAGCTTTGGAGGAATGGAATCTCTCCTGCGGATTGAGAACTGACCTCTGCCCTGGTGCCCAGCCTCCGGGAACTGCACCAGAGAGGAGAGTGCATACTTCCAAGGGGGAAAAACACGGACGTGCTTTTCTCTCAGGAACAAGAGTTTTCTGCAGGGGTCGAGTTGGTGAGGGGGCTCCAGAGCTTAGCTGTTGAAAGTAGAATCAGTGCAGGGCAAGATGAAAGCGGTCTCTATAGAACATGATGAGATGCTGTCTTCAGGCTCTTACGTCTGCATGTCATGGGTTCTGGCAAACACCATTGTAATAAAACAAGGAGCCAGGGTCGGAGGACAAATCACCCACCCTGCAGCCACCAGGAGCCTTTGCTACTTCCAGTCGCCCTCACACTATCAGGCCACCCCTACCC
>JAJIBD010009567.1:0-81080 GCA_021461705.1 Cryptotis parvus
CCTGGACACTTAACCTGAAATCAATATACATACATGGAATAGCAGGAAATATGTTTTGTTATTAAAGCAATACCTTTCTGCCTTTTGTCAGTAGATCTAAGGATCCAATGAGGTAATTCTGTTACAGAACTCTGCTACTGTGAATTAGTTATATTGCATTAGGCTACATTAATGTCTACACTCTCCTGATCATAGTTAATTGTGGCTTAGAAACAACTGTATTAGCAGGGAGGTATTCCTTTGTTTCCCATGAAAATGCAGACTTGAAGGTTTGTCTAATTCCTTTCTAAGGTGAACTCAGTGAGAGCCTTTGAGTGGGAAGGGAATATTAGAGTAGTCCTTCCTAATTTCAGAAAGGGAATTCGTCAAAGACTGAGTTGATAATAAAATAACTGAATCAGCATGAGGTAAATGCTCAACTTGAAAGGTTTGGCAAAGCAGTGGAAATGGTGCTAAATGATCTGTCAGGCAACTCATTTAAACTTAAGTCTCCAGGAAAGGAGAAGTATTTAGTATAAAGTAGATTTTGAAAGGTCAGAGAATTAAAGAACTTGACGAAATTTGCACTAAAGAGAAAATTAAGAGAAACAGTATCAGTTCAGAATGAAATCTGTATATAGTCACCTTATTTTCCAAGAACACATTATTCAATTTTATGTTAGTCTATTTGTTTCCCTTCTAAACAATCTAGGACTGTCCAGTCCATTGCTTATTAAAATTTGAATAGCTATATGTGAAGACATAGGGGAAGTAATTAGTGAACAATTGACTCTATGCCCGATGCAAACAAGCCTTAATGCCATGACTTTCAAATACAGCTCAGAAGCAAGTGGCACTTGTTCTGAAAGAGAGTTTATGTTCTATTATCACACATATACACATACACACAAACAAACACAGCTACCTTATGTGTGTATTTGCCTTTCTTTCCAAATTTGGCCATTCACAATGTTATGTTCAACACAGTCATGCCTTCTTGCTTCCAAAATTTCCATTTTAATTAAAATAAATGAAATTTCTTTGAAATATTTATTAACGAACAATATTATTTTCAAAAATTATTAATTATAAAGAAATCATTTTTGTTTTTCTTTTTTCATCTTCTCTTTTGCTTGTTTGGGGTCATTTCTCTCTGCTTTTTGGGATTTTTCTTTGGTTGTTTTGGGAGTCATTTCCCGTTGTTCTTAAGGTTTATTCCTGGCTGAACTTAGAGACATGGTACAGCAAGTGGTCAACATTAATTGCAAATTGGTGATGTAGGCAGGCAGATGGGGGTGCCCTGCATGGCAATGAACTGTCGCCATTAGGCTATCACCTTTGGGAACCAGGAATGAAGATTTGATAGGACCCATTAATCAACAATGGACCTTGAGGAAGCTAGATCCACCTTCTTCCGCACAGCCCATAGCCCCACATCAACCTTTGAGCCCTTAGCCCCACATCAACCTTTGATGGCCCAGCAGAAGATTCCAGAGCATTCCAACCCAAAAGGACAAAACTCCCCTTTGGAATCAGTAGGGGGCTTGCTCACTCTCCGCCTCTGGAGCAGCCCACATCTCCCCTGAGATGTGTACTCTCTCTATCACTCTCCCTCCTCCTTCCCTGCCCTAAAACCTCTTTAATAAAATCTGTTTTACTTCACTGCTCGTCGACTCCTGAAAATTCTTTTCTGCAAGGAAGACAAGAACCTTGAGGAAACCCTGGGTAGGGCCTAGGACTGACTTTCCTTTCCTGCAAAAGAGTAATTCCTCTCTTCAGCCTGAGTCCGTGGCTCCCCCATTGGGTGCGGCTCAAAAAAAGAAAAAGAAAACCAGCAAAAGAAATGAAAATTATTTAATAAAAATCAATAATTCACGCTTAATAGATTAATTTTACCCAAATAAATTGAAAATAAGCAATATTTTCAAAAACTTAGATTTATTTCTGTATTTGTAAATCTTTTACTCTTTCTATATCAGTCTTCATGAATGTTTATTGCAAATATGAAAAAAAATATTTTAACAGAAAACTTCAAAATGAAGATAATAAACTCTCACCTACAGTAATTCTCTGTATTACTTACCACCTTGTTAATTATATATAAAATTTATTTTGATAATGGCAAAAATCTGTTCATTAATTCATATCTGGATAGAGCAATGAAATACATATGATATATTTTTAATTTATTACATCAAACAGGTAATCCAAAATTATATAAAAATTAATACAAAATATAAATATTAAGCAAGCATACATGAAGCTCAAAACAGGTTGAGAAACCAGAGTTAGTTTAGCAGGTAAGTTTTTTCCTTTCATATGCCTAGAGTTCAATCCCTGGCATCACATGTTTCCCCAGGCACTGTCAAGAGAGATACTAGAGTACAAAGCCAGGAGTAAGACCCCCTGAATACAGCCAGACATGCCCTTCCCCAAACAGGACAAGTGGGTTGAACTGTTCAGATTGATAAAATATGGGTTTGGTACAGAATATTTTGTTATCATTCACAACCATGTTCTATATAATTGCTTCAGTGAACTTGAGTTGAGGTCTTAATACTCATTCTGTGCTCAGGGATCATTCCTTGTGGTGTTCTGAGAAATATGTTGTCCTAGGGATGGTAACTGTAGTTTGATGTGTGAAAGGTGAGTACCTTACCTCTGCATTATCTGTCCAACCTGAAACTGTGACCTTATACTTTCAACTGAGTTTTTTTTTCTCATAACCATTATCCTCTTCTGTCTGGACCACAGAAACAAATAAATATAACAATAAATCAACAGCACTACCTTGAGTATAACAAAATAAACTAAGTGAGATGTGTCAGCAGGACAACTCTGCAATTGGCATTAAAATAAAATGAAATTTCTTAAAGAACACGAATTTCCAAAGGCTAAACTTAAAGACAAAGTTATAATAACAAAAAATTTAACAAACTTAGAGAAACTCAACTAAACACAGAAAAGCAACTTCAATATATATTTAAAAAAGGAAAAATTAAGCCACAAGAGTATAAGGTATCTTTCATCAAATTGATTGATTTATCAAAAAAATTCAAACAGATGGAGGATGTAGAGAAAGTACATCAGAGAGAGTGTTTGCCTTGCATGTGACCAATCTGGTTTCTGTCTTGGCATCAATATGATCCCCCAAGCCCTAGCCAGTAGTGCTCCTCAAGCATGGAGCTAAGCATAAGCCTTGAGCATATTCAGGTAAGAATCAAAAGCAATCAAACAAACAAATAACAAAAAAAAATCAGAGATCCTAGGATAAGGTATAAAGAACATATTGAAGGAAATTCAATCTAATGAAAAGCAAATAAGTAGATTCAGTCTTTCAGGGAAAAGGATATAAGAGTTGAAAACAAAACTTTATTGCTAACAATTGGAGAAAAAGAGATAAACCAAATAAAGAAAAATGAAGAAAGTATAGAATTTTTTGAAAATTTATTAAAATTATAAACATCAATGTTCTGGAAGTAACAGAAGGTCAGGAGAGAAAAATAAGCAGAGACCATATTCAATGAAATAATAGATGAGAACTTTCATTTTCAAAGGAAAAAGTGAAATATAGCTGTACAGGAAATGGATAGAACACGAAATATATTAATCCAAAATAAAAAGAATATTGTCACTAATACAAAAGCATATATCTCAGGCTTTTCTCATATTTATCAGTAAAAGCCCTGTAGGCTAGAAGAGAGTGCAATTATATAAGCACACTTTCAAAACAAAAAATAAATAAAGATATTGTCATCCATTATATTTTGCTGGAAAAAGTATTATGTAAACATGTTAAAGGGAAAAAAAGGCTTTTTCAGACAAACAAAATACAAAAGAGGGATCATTGCCTACCAGGCCTGTGCTACAATGCTACAATAATAGTCAAATATCTACACTACTGGTCCAGGCATTTACTTGATTTAATGTCCCTTTTTGGAAAATAAAACCATCCCTTTCTTCTGAAAATTTACTATTCTTTTTATTTTTTTATTTTGAGGGTCTCAGGGGCCATATGGGACTGGAATTCTAACATGGATCAGTAAAGTATAAGGCCCACTCCCTCTTTCAGACAACCTATATTAAATTGAGGTGGTTATATGGGACTTACTGTCATTTTTCTAAAATATTGCCATTTTATAGACCTTATGAAAAATAACAAAACAAGTAAAACTTGTTTTTCTCAAAAGTTCAACAACGTTGACCCCATTAGTAGCTTAAGAAATGAAAAGGGAAACAAAAAATAAAATTAGAGTTCAATAGGACTTGTAAGCCTGAGCGATAGCACACCAGGTAGGGCATTTGCCTTTCTAATCCAGATTTGATGGTCAGCATCCCATACAATCCCGTAAGCTCTGCCAGGAGAAATTCCTGCGTGTGTAGAGCCAGGAATAACACCTGAATATCACTGGGTATGGCCCCAAAATGTCTAAAAATAAAATAGGAGTAATTGCAATATAAGCTTGAAAAATAAATATGATACAAGGGTCTTAAGAAATATTTAGATACAATAAAACTAGGTAAAACAAAAAAATTGACAAATTTAGCATACTTTGATAACCTTCAACAGAACAAGAACAGAAAAAACTTGACATGAACAAAATTATATATCCAAATTCCACAATTAAAATTTTGGGGAGAGATGGTATAACAAGTAATCTTGACCTTGCATTTGGTCAACCTGGGTTTGATCCCCAGACTACATATTGTCTTTTTAAAGCCTGAGCAAAGCCAGAAGCACCTATGGGTGGTGTTCATGCTTCCCCCTCCAAAAACAAAACTCAAAAAATATTTTTGGTAAAACTAAATATCATAAAACTCTTCTGTTAATACATCAGTCTAGGTAAGAATGTTTCTGTCTTAGCATAGGAAGTTTTATATATAGAAAAAACATAATTATTCCACATAGAATTATAGTTAATTGAACATAATTGCAGGAAACAAAATCTACATAAATATCAGTGATTCTGTACACTAACAATACAAAAATAAAATTAGTAAAACAGTCTCATTTATAATAAAATAGATACATTACTTGGGACTTACCTATGCAGATGATAGTCTTTTAAATATATCTGAAAACACAACTTAAAAAAAAATAAAGCAGGCAGAAATAAATGAAAACACATGCAAGTTCAGAAACTGGAAGATTTTATATAGTTAATATGTTTGCAGCATTCAGTATGATCTTAAGATTCAATTCTTTTCTTTTCTTTTTTTTTTTTTTTTTTGCTTTTTGGGTCATACCCAGCAATGCTCAGGGGTTACTCCTGGCTCTTTGCTCAGGAAATACTCCTGGCACTGCTCAGTGGACCATATGGGATGCTGGGGGATCGAACCTGGGTTAGCTGCATGCAAGGCAAATGCTATACCCATTGTGCTACTGCTCTGGCCCCAAGATTCAATTCTATCTGTCAAATATCAGTATTTTTTGTGGAATGGAAATAAATTCTAATATTCATATGGAATGATGGACCCAACTTAGCATAAGAAATCTTCAATTCTATTTATTTTGTAAATTGAATCACAAGCAAAGAAATCGTGATACAGAACTAATCTAGAGGTCTCACAATTGAAAGCATATTACAAAACCGCAAACACATATAACACACACAGAACAGCTCTTAATAATGTGACAACAGAGGAAATAATTCAATATAAGAAAGGTCTTAGAGACTAAATACATGGGGCAGAGCTGCTACTGGCTCTCCCTGTGCTCAGATGATCATGAGGCATCCAGGAGGGTAGGTGGATTCTAGCACTGGCCTGCCATCCAGCAAAGCCTAGCAAGAAGCCAGAGGAACCCCGCACCATGACAGCTGCCATTTTCAACATCCAGACTCCACAGCTTGTCAGAGGTCCACCCAGCAAAAGAGATGATCACAAACCCTGCTAATCAGAATCCCACTCTTCAGGAGTCTATTTCAAGCCCAGGTATGCCTGATCCAGCGACTCAGATACATGGGGCAGAGCTGTTACTGGCTCTTCCTGTGCCCAACTGATCATGAGACACTCAGAAGGGAAGGCAACGTGATCATGAGGCACTCAGAATGGAAGGTGGGTTCCTAGCCCTGGCCTGCCATCCCAACAGAGCCTTGCAAGAAGACAGGAGAACCCCCCACACCATGAGGGCCACCATTTTCAACATCTGACCTCCACAGCTCATCAGTGCTCCACCCAGCAGAAAAGCTTATCTTTCCCTGTCTCACATGGCCACTTTGCAGCTGAGCAGATCATCACTAAATGCACAAGATGAGAGGCTACTACAAGGCTACTACTCACCCACATGGTAGAGTCTGGCAAGCTACCTGTGTCGTATTGATATATCAAAAAGCAGTATCGATTATAGACCTCATTCCCATGACCTGAAGGAATGGTTTGAGGTTCTTCATGTTCCTGGAGCAAGCAGATGCTCTTGGGCTTCACTAGCGTGTGACAGGACGATATGGAGATGTTACTGGTGCCCGCTCGAGCAAATCAATGAACAATGGGAAGACAAGTGATACAAGTGACAAGTGAATAAAGGTCTTTCATGACAAACCTGGAAAAAATAATGTACTTAATAAAACAGATTTTCCATTAAGAACATGAATAAGACAAGAACAAGTTGATTCAGAATTAATGCATAACCTGAAAGTCAGTCTAACAACAAAAGGGTAAGAAAAATCCAATAGTGTAGTCAGGAGATGATTTTGAAACTAAAGTTCAAAAACTTTCACTTTGAAAGTGTGAGGCTAAGTTTCACCCCAGTGATTCCATGAATGACACGTGTGATTATAGGAGCATGTTCTTTGTGCCTGGAAGTTCTGATGCTTTAGCTCTTTGCTGATGCAGCACAGCATGTGAAAATATTAGCCTGTGACCACTATGGCTAAAGTTGCAATTTCCAAGCAGCACATGTAGACAGCCTCCATGCATGCCCCATCACACACATGAATATGAAGAGTGTGATGTTCACTGAGGGGTGAACATATCTGTCACATGTGCAGCATTACCATAAGATGTGTGATCCTCAGGAGCACCACAAAATTTAAGAGCACTGCTAAGCAAAAATTATGTCTCCCCCCATAACACAAAAAAAAACAAAATTAATAAAGAGGACTCCACTGTTCTCCCTGCATTAACATACACCTCAGAGACCTGGGCCCTACGAAAGCAGGATGAGAACGCTATTTGGGTCTCCCAAAGAGGAATCGAAAGAGCTATGCTTGGAATATCACGTCTCACTCAAGTGAGAGAGGAATTCAGAGTTCTGACCTCCATCTCCATTCCAGTCAGGGACACTGTCTCGTTTGCCAAAGCATCGAAAATCAGATGGGCTGGACATGTAATGTGATTTAAAATTGACCGCCCGGACTAGAGCTGTTACTGACTGGATCCCACGGGACGTCAAAAGATCACATGGCCGCCCACCTACAAGATGGTCAGACTTCTTCCTCAAGACCCTGAATGAACGGTTTGAGGCTCTTTGTATTCCTGAAGCAAGCAGATACCATTGGGCTACACTGGCAGGTGATAGGGTCAAATGGAAAATATTACTGGTTCCAGCTTGAGGAAATCGATGAACAAAGGGATGTCTAGTGATCTAGTAATCTAGAATAAAGAGGAACAAGAAGATACATTTTTGAGAGAAATGTAGAGATTAATCCAGATGGGAGCGTTTTAACACTGCTGGGAACTAATATACATGCTTTTTATTAGGGCAGTCCTGGGGAAAGTGGTTTTAATACCTATGCCTTCAATTGTTAAAAAATTGGACTATCAGTTTTCATGACTGAAGTCTCTAAAAAAAATTCTTTTTGCACATTTCTTATAGGGAGATTTTATATATATATGTATATATATATATATATATATATATATATATATAGTTCTTAAGTTATATTATCATAGTGTTAATTCTGAGTTCTTCACATGTAAAAGGTATTTTTAAGAAAGCAATAAGCTATTTAGAAATACATATAAATATATTATATATTGTATATACTATGTATAGAATATATATAACTATATATCTATATATTATATATGTATATATATGAAAATTTCAATTCAAATGTACTTACCTTCCAGTAAGAATTTTCAAAGGGGCTGGAGCAATAGTACCGAGAGGAGGGCATTTGCCTTGCACCGAGAACGGCCCAGATTCTATCCTCGGCATCCAATATGGTCCCTAAGTACCACCAGGAGTAATTTCTGAGGGGCAGAACCATGAGGAACCCCTGAGCATCACTGGGTGTGACCCAAAAAAAAATAATTTTCCAAAACCATCTCAAATAGACACTGTAAAAGTAGAGATATTTTTACTGAAGATTTAGATTCTGTGTATATTTCTTTCTTTATGCAAGATCTGAGAAGTGCTTTTTTTTTTTTTTTTTTTTTTTTTTTTTTGCTTTTTGGGTCACATCTAGCAATGCTCAGGGGTTGCTCCTGGTTCTGTGCTCAGGAATTACTTCTGGCAATTCTCAGAGGACCATATGGTATGCCGAGGATCCAAACTGGTCAGCTGTATCAAAGCAAATGCTCTACCCACTATCGCCTCCAGTCCTGAGTTGTGAAGCTCTGTTCTTTTCCATCTTAAAGGTTGAGGTGGAATGTAGAGGACAATGAGTACTATAATACTGCTGACTCTCCAAAATTGTGACAGATCAAGTCTTATTCTCATTTTAGATAATCAGACTGAACATACATTGTGTAACCAAGAGCAGTTACTATTGTTTTCATTTGTTTGTTTTGTGGGCCACAACTGTCATTGCTCAGGGATTTCTCCTGTTTCTGAACTCAGGAATTACTCCTGGTGAGGCTTGGGGTTCATATGAACATGGGCTAACTGCTCTCGGGGCAAAGTGTCTTACCAGCTCTACTATCACTCAGGCATAAGGGCAATTGCTATTGTTTAGTACTACACTAATATGTATTTTATTAAAAATAAAAAGTGTCTAGGGTCGGAGTGATAGTCCAGTGGGTAGTGCGTTTGCCTTTGCATGCGGCTGGCCCATGCCAGCCTGGGTTGGGTTCGATCCCTGGCATCTCACATGGTCCTCTGAGCACCGTCAGTAGTAATTCTTCAGTGCAGAGCCAGGAGAAACCCCTGAGCATTGCCAGATGTTACTCTAAAAAGCAAAAAAAAAAGTGTCATTATATAAGCTTGTGATAGAGGCAAAATGTCATCAAGCGTAAAGTCTTATACACACAACAAACTTTTTTATATAAAAATGATTTTAATACAAAACCAATAAAAGGAAAACTGTCAGCGTATACTTAAAAGTAGCAATAGGACAATGTTAATGCCAACTAAATATTGTGTCTTTGAGTTCTTGACACAGTTTCAAATTTAGAGTAATTTGATAGCTTCTCAAAGCAATAATTATTTGAAAACAAATTCGAACATTTGTTAATCAGTTAGTTGATACATGCATTTGATATACTTATAGTTCATTATGCATACACATAATAAAACACTGAAACACGCAAATATATACATATTTGTGTTATACATTTTGTTTGGGGCCATGCCTTATTTTTTCCCCATTCTACTCTTTATTCTGTGCTTAAGGGCCCTTCTCAAGATGTTTAGGGATTCATAAGTTGCCCAGTTCAAAGGCTGGCTTCTTTCACATTAAGCATGTGCTCAGACTATTGAGTTGTCACTCTGGTGTCCTTATATGTGTGTAAATTATATGTATGTATACATATATGAACATACACACTCATATAAATATATACATATATATGTACACATGCAAACTAATAGAATATCCACCCTAGGGGCCAGAGCAATAGCACAGTGGGTAGGAAAACCGCAATATTTTATAATTATATTAAATAATTCCTTTGTAAACATTGCAATGCTTTGTTATAAATATAGGGATACATTGAAGGAGCATTAAGTGATCAAAGATTAAATTTTGAACCAAAGGCCAGGCAAAACATGGATCAGGAGGTCTTGTCAGTGGGTAGAATCTACTGCAACTGTGTGGGAATTTGAGGTTAGGTAAGATAAAGAAATAAACAGTGTGCTAATAATTGTTGGAAATAATACCAGTCTAGAAATGAGCATTGCATGTAAGCAAAGAGATATACATTATAACCACTAAATGAATGTATTGCAAGCCACAATGTATAAGAGAGGGAAGAAGACAGACAGAGAGAGAGAATGAGAGAGAGAGGGAGAGAGAGAGAGAAGAGGAAAAGTGTCTGCACAGAGGCAGGCTGGGGAAGGGAGGAGGGAATCATGGGACATTGGTGGTGGGAAATGGGCACTGGTGGAGGGATGGGTGCTGGAACACTGTATGACTGATACCCAAATATGAACATCTTTGTAATTGTATATCTCTCAGTGGTATAATAATATTTTTAAACATAAATAACTAGAAAAATATTAAAAGTTAATAGTCATATAAATAAGTAAGTGAAAATAAAAAATTCAAATAGTTCTTATATTTATATTTATCTTGAAAGACAGTAAAGAAATAAAACTGCAAGAGATCTATACAATATTCTAAAACATATTAAATTAAAACATTTCTTTTTTTTGCACTTTAGGACATTATGAAGTTTAGTTTCCTGTGAACTTATTTGCTACAGAGGAAATATTAAATTTACACAGTCCATATTTGTCTCTGCTTTGAACATATTTTCTGTTTTACATTTATGTGGGAGCAGCAAAACAAAAAATCATCTGCTAAAAGATAACCTCCATAATAATCACTTTCAAAATCTGCTGAACTGATTCTCATATGTCTACCCAGATGGTGAAGTGGTGAAATGGAACCAAAAACACCTCAAGGCAGTTGTTATTGTTAATCTCTGGAGTATTTTAATGTGAAAGAATACCTGGCCTTAGTATGCATCAACCATGCAAGTAAAAAAAAACATTTTCAATATGTTGTATGCTTGAAAAATATCCCAGCAAATTTTTTGTATATCTATGCTTCTGTTCAGACAAAATTGTAGATTTTACTACATATAAATATATGAGCTAACATGGCTTGTCGTAAGAGCTAAATTGCAAACAGCATTTCTTGCAATTTTTATTTGGCTTCTTCTAACTTTTCAAAGTCACATAAATTCTGTTCCAATGCCTTTGAATCTGGGCTGTGTCAAAGTACTCCAGAAAGAGTAGGGAACATTATGAGATAATGGAGAAGACAAACTCAGTTTTCATATGTAAAGAAGTGAGTAGTTGTTAAAAGAATTGAAAGACCTCAAGAACACTTTGGTCCTTTAGACAGGGTGATAAGTGTTATTTTAATACAATGATGACATTTGAAAATTAATCCCTGGATTCCTTTCTGGCAGAGACTATTACATAGCTCTGAGCACAATCAATTAAAATGTGGGAAAGGAACCAAAAGGATATACCCTATCCTGTGGAATTACTCATTGGGGATCTGTGTTGTAAAGGGAGAATTATTTTAAATTAAAATAGTGTACATTAAGCAATCATTCTTACTTGAGATTGTTGTAATATATTGTGAAATGCTTTTTTCTAATTACAAGAGGGTTCTTTACATGTGTAGACATCAGGAACAAATAAATGAGAGGAGGCACACACATATACTAAGGGCATATATAGAGAAGAGTGAAGGGGAGAAAAACTTTAGGGACTCTCACAGCAATACTCTCCTGGTTGCATTAATAGGCTCCCCAGGCTGTAACTGTTGTGCTGAGTAGTCAACTATATGGTTACAGGGTTTCATCAAAGTCTCTCCCACATGCAAGGCAGAGTCTGTCCTAGTTGAGCCACATGACTGAAAATCAACGTTAATTTTTATTAAATTAAAAAAAAACTATCAAGTCTTTTTTATATTACCGTCTCCATACTATTTCATCATTCCATATTTTTTGTTAAAAATAAAAAAATGGTCTGACAGGAAAAACTCTACTGAAAAGAAGAAATTAGTAGGATGATAGAGCTGTTACCGAAAATGGAAAGAAATAAGTAAGAATACAGTTTACATAATAACTTTATAGGATGCATTTTTCTAGATCACTAGATCACTAAATATCCCGTTGTTCATCGATTTCCTCAAGCAGGCACCAGTAACATTTCCATTTGACCCTATCACGTGCCAGTGTAACCCAATGGCATCTGGTTGTTTCAGGAATACGAAGAGCCTCAAACTGTTTGCTCATGGCCTTACTGAAGAAGTCTGACCATCTTTTTAGGTGGGCGGCCAAGTGATCTTTTGACATCCCGTGGGATCCAGTCGGTAATGACTCTAGTCCAACGGTTGTCTCCAAATTGCATTACATGTCCAGCCCATCTGATTTTCGATGCCTTGGCAAATGAGACAGCATCCCTGACTCTGGAACAGCAATGGAGATGGGAACCCCTGATTCCTTCTCTCACTTGAGTGAGGTGTGATATTCCAAACATAGCTCTTTCGATTCCTCTTTGGGGCCGCGAATAGTGTTCTCATCCTGCTTTCATAGGGCCCAGGTCTCTGAGGCATATGTTAATGCAGGGGAGCACAGAACAGTGGAGTCGAAGAGATGTGCCCGGAGCAGGGGGTTCTTTTGTGTTTTGTGCTATTTCTTCGATGCTTTTGAAGGCAATCTATGCTGCTCTCTTACTCCTGCGCAGCTCAGGTTTTAGGTCGTTCATCATGTTGACTTCTCGACCTTGGTACACATAACTGCTGCATTCAGAATTGTTTGTTCCATTGAGAGGGAATGGGGCCTCTGGAACTAGTTCATTTTTCATGAACATAGTTTTGTTGAGATTCAGCTGTAGACCTATCTTTCCACATTGTTGGTCAAAGTCAGCCAGCATTTGTGCCACTTGGCTAATGTTAGGTGTTATTAGTAGAACGATGTCATCAGCAAAGCGAAGGTGGTGTAGTTGCTGACCATCCATCTTCACTCCCATTCCTTCCCATTCTAATTGTTGCATGATGTTCTTGAGGGTGGTGCTGAAGAGTTTTGGTGAAATGGTATCACCCTGCCGAACCCCTATTTTGATATAAATGATCACTTCCTTGTAGAATGGTGAGATCCTGGTGGTGAATCCGTAATACAGCTCACGAAGGCTCTTGATGTTTTGGGTTTGAACACCCTGTTTGGCTCGGGCTTCGATAACCACTTCAGTCTCCACAGAATCAAAGGTTTTCTTTAAATCAATGAACGTGAGACAGAGCGGCATCTTGAACTCCATACAAACCTCAATGAGCTTGGTTACTGTGTGGATATGGTCGATTGTGCTGAATACTTTTTGGAAGCCAGCTTGCTCGCATGGTTGTCCTTCATCTAATGTTCTGCCAATCCTATTCAGGATGACTTGAGTGAACAACTTGTAGATGATGGACAACAGGCAGATGGGGCAATAGTTGCCGATGTTGTGAATGTCTCCCATCTTGAACAGTAGAACTATCCTGCTGGTTTTCCATTGAGAGGGCACTTTGCATTCAGATAAGTAGTGCATGAAGAGCCAAGCCAGTGTATTGATGAGTACTGATGGCAGATTCTTCGACTGTTCAAGTCTGACTTTGTCTGGGCCTGGTGCTCTTCCTTTCTTTACTGACGAAATGGCATGTCGGATTTCAGAAGTGAGAATGTTGGGAACGACATATCCATCCTGCAGAATTTGGTATGTGGGCAGGTGGAAGTGGCTATCAAAGAGATCTGAGTAGAAGTCATGGATAATCTTCTCCATTGCCTTTCTGGAAGATGTGATAGATCCATCAGGGCATTGGAGGGCAGTCATCTTGGTCTTATAGTTAGCGAAGGACAGGCGGGCATTGTGAATGCTTCTACAGCTTCTGCTGCATCTTTCCTATGTCTGCTCTTCTCTCTTTGACGTCTTCCTGTATTGCTTCTCTGCACTGCTTTGCAAGCTTGGACGTTAGCATTTGGTCGCCTGAGGCTCGCTCCTTGCCAAGTTGGCGAATAAGCTCGAGAGTTTTTGAAGACAGGCATTCTTTTGTGTCTTTCTCTTTCTTAGCATTCTTCGCACTATCATGGAGGTGCTGAATCAGTAGGTTGCAATCTTCATCGATGTTGTCAATGATGGTATCTTCCCATGTTGCCACAATAGTACCAAAGAGTTCCCAATTGGTGGTTGTTCTGGGAGTTCTCTTCTTAAACTTTGCAGTCTTTTCTCCCCGTTGCGTGAAGTAGAATTTTGCACAAAAGGAGATGGTGGTCCGATCCTGTTTGGAATTTTGGGATAACAGTGACATTGGTCAGGCAATACCTTCGATTGAAGATGATGTGGTCAATTTCATTGTGGAACTGTCCACCAGGAGATTCCCATGTCCAATGTTTCACTTCAGTCTTCTGGACCTGTGAGTTCCCATGAATGGTCTTGGTAGACATGATGAACTCAGATAGTCTCTCACCCTGCTGTTCCATTCTAGGCCATTGGTCCCAATGTGGAGTTCTTCAGTTGATCCTATCTTGGCATTAAAATCACCAACTATGATCTTGTAGAAGGTGTGATCTTTTTTTTATAGAACTCCTCCAGTTCCATGTAAAATTTCTAATTTCATCTTCCTTCGTATGTGGATGTTGGTGCATAGACGACAAAGATAGAAATTGCTGGCAGTGGGCTACATCTCTTCAAGTTTAATCATCCGATCACGGTTTGTTAAGCATTCAAGTGAATCAATGTTCATGGCCACGTTCGTGTTGACAAGGACACTGATGCCACTGATGCCTCTTTCATTGCATGTTCCTAGGAAGAGTTCTTCTCCGATGTCAAAAACGGTATAATGTGATTGATGCCTCCTCGTCTCAGTCAGACCAGTGATGTCATACTTGATCCTTTGCGCTTGCACCATCAGTTCCTCAATATAGGCTTCCAATGCCAGCGTACATTGAAAGTACAGACAGTCATTTTATTCTTTTTTTGTTTTGGCAGCCTAGTTCGGCCCTGAAATTTTATCAGGTACTCCTTGTTCGTCCTTTTTAGTGCTGCTGTATTAAGGGCTCTTTAAGGGTCAGGAAGATACACAATTTTATTGCTGTTTTGGCATATTGAATACACATCAGACAGTTTGTCATGCTCTGCTGTGCGGATGATATATTTTACTTTTAACTAATTATTTTTATTTGGGGACCACATCCTATTCTGTTCAGTGCTTTCTCCCGGCTCTCTGTTTAGGCAGTACTTGGCCTGGGACTGGGTGAACATTACTTACTGGGTGCTGCGGATTGAATTGGGATCAGTCACAAACAAGTTAGCACCCTTTCCACTAGACTATCTCTCAGGCATCAGTGCAGCAGTGCCCCCTTGCCATTCTTTTGTTGATAGTGTTGGAATCAATGGGGTTATCAGAAAGTGGTTGTGGTGATCACTGTTGTGCCATACAGAAGGTCACATTCTTTAGTTGTACTGATGCACATTGTGAGTGCAGCAGGCACTAGGAGTTTCTCACAAACATTTTTGTTGGAGTCAACTCTTTTGGCCACACTACTTGAACACCTTTCAGTTTGAGAGCCCCTAAGAGTCACATTCTGCAGCTTGGGTGACCAAACACAAATGTCTGGCCAGAAATTTCTTAGAGAATATTACAAGTACTCCAGAGATGACAAAGTGCATGTGTTTGTACCAGATTCTGAATTCTTAGTCTCTCATTTGCAAGGCAGATATTTAAAGCACTGAGCTATCATCCTGTACATTGAGAACAGATTTTTGAAAAAAAATATGTTTTTATACCACCGTGAGTTATATAATTACAAAGATATTCATGATTGGGTTTCATACATACAGTGTTCCAACACCCATCCCTCCACCAGTGCACATTTCCCACCACCAATGTCCCAGATTCCCTCCTGTCTCCGCCAGCTTGCCTCTATAGCAGGTACTTTTCCTCTTCTCCCTATCATTCTCTCTTTCACATCTCTCTCCCTTCCCCCCTACACTTACACATTGTGACTGGCCCTAATACATTTTACATTTAGATTACCATGTAAAACTTTTGCATACATTCAATGCTCAGTTTTATTCTGGCATTACTGTTTTCAACAATTAGTAGAAAACTGGTATATATTTATATTCCACAAATGTATGCATTCTATATCTGTCCTTATCCTTCTGACTGATTATACTCCAGCATGATGATCTCCATGTCCATCTATTTGGAGGTAAATTTCATGACTGGTTTTCCTGACAGCTGCATAGTATTCCATTGTGTAGATATACCATAGTTTCTTTATCCAGTCTTCAAGAGCAAACATTTTAAAAGAATATCTATTCATTTGGTGGCTGTTTCTTACTTGTAAATAGATAAGTTAAAACACAGAAAGTGCAAATGGCTGGCAAATTGTCTATGATCAGATTCATTAGTAGAAAATAATAATAATAATTCAAAAGTAAACTCTGATTAAAGAAATGTATGGGATGTGATGTTATTATTCAAAACTCGTAATTTATGAGAGTTACCATGAGGCTAAGTTTTAGTTTCTTAATTTTTTAAAAAACTTTACATAAATAGGGTGTCATCCAATTAAACATTCTGAACAATAAGAAAAAAAATCAACTCTGCTTTTATAGTAGCACGTAAAAGTGTGATTCCTGAGAACTTTAGCAGTGACTAGTTTACCTGAAGAACTGGTATCCTCAAGCCCTACTAGAATTCCCAGACAGAAAGGCCATGAAGATTGCCTCAGAGTATTTGGAGAGACACATTTGTTAGGTTCCGAGCTGCTAGTCTTAGAGTCCAGCACTTCCACCCGCAAGGCCCTAAGGGCAGGAAAAAAAAAACAACTCTGCTTTTATAGTAGCAAGTAAAAAAATGTGATTATTGAGAACTTTAGCAGTGACTAGTATACCTGAAGAACTGGTATCTTGAATCCTACTAGAATTCCCAGACAGAAAGGTCATCAGTATTGCCTAAGAGTATTTGGAGAGACAAATTTGTTAGGTTCTGAGCTGCTAGCCTTAGAGTTCAGCACTTTCCCCCACAGGCCCTAAGGGCAGGACCCAGAAATGGGCCCTGCTTATATGGTTACACCCAAAACATCTGTGCTTATATGAGCTAAGTTGAGGCAGAATGTGCCTGTTCTTCTGACCTCTGATCACAGGAATATATAATGGAAGGATTGTGACCTTGCAAATGTTACCTTGCAAATGCTAAATCTATGATTGTTATCTGTTTTAATGGTCCATTAGCTTGCAAATGCCATGTGATTTGTGCTTGTACCCCCTCCACCCAAAGGCTTAAGCTGTGTTCAGTAAAAGGAGTACTGCTACCCAGAACTTCCGCAGCGCTGGTGTCTTTCTTTCCTTTCTTAGCAGCAGCAAGTCAGAGTTTCTCCCAAGTCCATCCCGCTTCTTTTTCTCGCGGGATGAAGTCCGGCAAGATCTAAGTTTTATTCATTTGTGCCGGGGGCCACCAACAACATTTATTTCATAGACTTGCAGCTGCCCTTGGCTCTTTTTGAAGCCAAGGATCCATCTTCAAGCCACCTGAAAGAATTCATACTGCAATGATATTGAAAGAGAAAGCCTCACCAGCTGCTGTGAGCAGTCCATTTTTGGCTGGCCCATCCTACATTTTTGAGTTCCTGCAAATTTCTGAGCTTTTTCTGATAAAAAGGGAGTTAACAATTGTCCATCATAAAATTCTGTCCCAGAAGTTAGCCTCACTGGGAGAGTAGGATAATGGAAAATTCATAAGACAAATGGCCAGACAAGGATCTGTTACAGCTTGCAACCTCTGTAACATTTGCAAGAGTCTAGCCTTCATTTAAAAAGGGTTTGCAGGGAAACCCTTATCCTTAACTTCCCTGCATTTCTGTAACACAAAGATCAGGTTGTCTTATAAACACACACACACACACACACACACACACACACACAGAGTCATAGTAAACTTAATCCCACACTAAATTTTCCTCTACTTGGGGAGCTTCTTTTCTCTTCTACTTTATAATGAACTTTTCTACTTTCAAACTCTGAATCTGAACATCTTTTTAGTGAATACTTTAATTCTTGAAATTATTGAAGAACCTGGCAATAGCCAATGAACTCAGAGACCTGCAATCACCACTTCTGCCTTATCTGCATCGCTATTTTGATAGTGTCATCATCTGCTAAGGTACTGGATTTGTACTCATGGCATAATACTGGCTCTGTTAATGTTCTCAGCTGGGCACTGTATCTTAATTCATAACATTAGTCTCTTTAAATTCATCTAGTTGTATGTGGCTTTGTTAGCATAGTGTAGAAGATTTGTTGGTATCATTAAGAAGTTACATTAATTTATTAATAGCACCTAATTGTTTCCTCAGAAAATTAGCAAAGACTAAAAGCAATACAAATTGCTTCCCAGGGACAGTAAAAATATCTTTCTAATGAAAGTATTATGTTAGAAAACGTTTACATTTTATTAGAAAAATTGTAATATGGTCCAAAACTTTTCAAGTGTTGATGTGTTTTTTTCTAAAACTACTGTTTATTGTAGTAATTTTAGTTTTGCATTAGTATATATTTTGGCATAATATTTCACATCTCTTCAACATATGTCACAATACTATAGTCACCATCAATGTTTTTTTCACTTTGTACATTCAAAAATACCTTGTACATACTTTATGATGGTTGATTAGAATAAATGTAAACTGGTACATCCATTATAGAAGCAATATGGAAACTCCCGAAAATACTAGCAATAAGAATTATGTCTCATAGCTACACAAATTTGAAGTATTTATTTAAAATATCTGTGAAAAAATTTCTATGTGACATATAGAATATCTCAGTTTTAAAATACTATTTATTATAGCCAAGATCTGCTCTGGTCTGGCTGATAGGCAGACCAGCCTATCAGCACCCGGCTCATCGAGGTCCACCCTGCAGCAGTCTTTCTTAAATCTGGCTCCAGGTATGCCGGTCCAGAGACTACGCAGACATGGGGCAGAGCTGCTACTGGCTCTCCCTGTGACCAGCCGCTCACGAGGTGCCAGGGAGGGATGGGGGGGCTCTAGCCCTGGCCCACCATCCCAGCAGAGCCTCACAACAAGCCAGACGACCCGCCACTCCATGAGGGCCTCCATTTTCCACATCGGACTTCTCTCTCGTCAGACCTCCACCCAGCAGACCAGCCTATCAGCGCCCGGCTCTTGCAGCCGCTTGCGGCTGCGTGGTTCATCAATAAATGCCTGACTTAGAGATTCCTACAAGAGTATGCTACCTGCGGCAGAGCCTGGCAACCTACCCGTGTTGTATTTGATATATATGCCAAATACCAGTAACAATTATAGACCTCATTCTGGAATGGATTGAGGCTCTTTATGTTCCTGGAGCAAGCAGATGCCTTGGGCTCTACTAGCATGAGACAGGACATATGGAGATGTTACTGGGGCCCGCTCGAGCAAATCCATGATGAGCGGGAAGACAGTGATAGCCAAGATCATGAACAAGAGCCCTTTGGCTATAAATGGATAAATATGTGGCATGTATTTGTGAAATGTTATTTGTCAATACAGACAGATAAGAATAGTCTTTTGCAGAAACTCAAATAAACTATTAAAGTATTGTGTTGGATAAATAAGTCATATGGAGGAAATCAACATCATATAATTTCACTCTGTGGTATATAGAATATACAGGTGTATTTATTAAACAATAATCAGTACTTGAAATATGTGACTAGATAATGATGATGACCAAATGAGCATGTCATTTCCTTCCACTTAAATTAATGATGATGGAATTTGGTTTAGCCAAATAAATATATATTGCATTAGAAAAGTCAAATATAATAAGACTGGTGGTAACTTTTCACTATATAGCTCATTGTTCATATTAAAGATAAATATTTCTTTGGTGGACTTGCCTTTTTTATGTATAATGAATACCTCCATATAAAATAGATTGCTGGATTTATCTTTTATATGTAATTGAAAGAGAATTGATTTGGATTATATCTTTTAATATAAAATATCTGGGGCATCTTATTGTAACATTATTCCATATGTACATAAGGCATGCATTTATTAACTTCTAAAAGTAAGGAACTAAACAACTTACTTTATTTCTATCCACATTTTATAGGCTTTTGACAATGTAAATACATTTATTATTTATTGTACTTGTTCTTTAATTTCAGCAATAGAACTCTCTCTGGAAGAGAGTTATAAACTATTTTATCTTATTACAATAACATGTTTTAATCATGTGTAATTATATAGATAATGCATCAAGCATTTATTATATAGATAATGTAATTATATATTGTAATTATATAGATAATGTATCAAAGCATTTAAACCACGGCTAATAGACTTCTCTCCTTACAAGACAAAGAGAAACTTGTAGGAAGGTCATTCTGATATTTCTTTAATCTTCATCTGTATCGTCAGGATTAAAAGCCATGTTCTCTGTGACTAACATGGATATTTATCAGTCAAAAGAATGATCTAAGCATGAGAAATTCCCTTTCCTCATTTTTTACATATCTTTGTAAAACACTTGAACAAAAGCAAATTTAATGGAAATAGTTTTGTTTTAGTTTATGACTAAGGTTATAAAAGTGAAAGGCACTCTCTTGAGTTACTTTGTCACTCTGGATAACTTCCATTTTTAGACTGTTTTATGGAGCAAAATACCAGGTGTTGAATCAGTAATTTCATAAAGTTACAGGAATTTCTCACTGTTTTCATTCTAATTAAGTCAGAAAGAACTTACATGGTGATGGAGTCAGACACTGGTAAATGTTAGACTGCACAGGTACAATTTTTATAGCTATAAGACTTAAAAACAAAAGATCATTCATTTAAACTACATACTTATGTCCATGAAACAGGGAGGATTTATAACTATAACACAACCTTATTTTTTTTATAATCTGATACGATTAATTTTGCATTTCACATATGAAAACTGCAAAGTACACAATAACAAATTTTACTTTACCTGCATTTTAACTTTTTCTAAAACAAATTTAGACTTTTGTAGTTATATTAAGTCTTTATATTCCTCCCTCTTTTTTAAAGTTTCTTTTTTTTTTCCTCTTTCTTCCCTAACCTCCCTATTTGTACAATAAATATTATGGGGAATTCTTCATTGTTAGTAGAAGTTTATCCTTTAAGTTAGCTTTTCTTGCTGATTTCAACTGTTAGACTTAATGTTTGCTGTCACAATGTTTAGACCCAATGCACCCTGAACGTCATATGGAAGATGAGACTGGAGAAACTTGTTTTGCAGTGGAAATGCTAATTCAGAGTGAGAAATCAGCAGGTGTTTTTCATAACCATCCCCCAAGTAGCTCCAATATACAGATTTGTCACCAAATGGAGGAAATTATTAGTAAAATTTTATGCATAAATACTTTATAGGCACTCAAAGTTATGCATAAATCATTGGTTAAAAGTTTTGCCAAGTATTGTTATTTTAAAATTCATTTCTAGGGCCCAGAGTGATAGTAAAGTAGGTAGCACTCTGGTCTTGCATTGGCCAACCCAGGTTCAATGCTCAGCATTACACATGGCCCCCTAACGCCACCACCTTCCCCAATCCACTTTGAATCATTGAGAATAGAACTAGAAGTAACCCTGAGCATCACTAAGTTCCCCACTCCAAAAGAAATAAAATGAATTCATTTTATATTTTCTTATTTTTATGGTGAAATTACTGTTAAATTTGGTTTTTATGATTAAATAAATTGTAATATCAACTGCAGCATCAAACTCACTAATTTAAACATAGATTCTAAACAAATATAGTTAGAAAATGACTATTATTTTAAAAATTTATATTATATTATCCATTGTAGTTGAATATAAATAGAATTCACATCTGTCATTAATAAATAGTCTATCTTTATTATAGTGGTTGTCAGATATTAGGTCCTTAATAAATATTATTCTGTCAAATGACTGAATGAAGATGTCTAAAAAAACTCAATTGTATTTTCTGTGCCACTATTATCCTGAGGATGATCATCATTATTTTAATAAGCTCTGTAGAAGATAAGGCGTGATAGAAAATATAGCGATCTGTAAAAGTAAAAATGACAAAAAACTTAACCAGATTCTATATAGACTCTATATATGCTCATTACAGCAGTACATGTTAAAGGCTCCTCATAGCAACTTGATACAGATTTGTGCTTGGTTATATTTCAGGAATAGACTATATTTAAGAAAACTAAGCAATTTGACATATATACATAAATAGAATTCAAAAATATATACACATAATACGATATAATTAATAAATAATAACACATGACAGGGACAAATGGAAATGTTTCTGGCTCCTGCTCAGAGAAATCAAAGAATAACGGGATGTTAAGAGATCAAATGATCAAAATCCATTTCTTAATAAGGAAGTAACTGACAGTTCTGCTTAAAAACAAACAAATCAAAGTATACTGTCAAAAAATTTTAATTATTGTCATTTGAACGTCAAACATTATTGAAAAAAATATCATCATTCATATAGAAAGATATTACTTTTTTTCAGAAAGTGGTTACACACTTAGAAGCAAAAAATGGGTTATACTTGGTTAAGTAAATTTTGCACCTCAATGTTCGAAATTTAGTAAAAAAGAAGTTTTGAATATAAAGCTGAATAAATAATAATATATCTGAGTTTTACACAAAAGTCATTGTTTTAAAAATGTGACCATTTTTTAAGGGGGATAACTGATATTAAGTTTATAATAAATAACTGGGAAATTAAGAATAATGTGATTATTGATGAATTATTCTTCAAATGCATAAATAGCAGAAGGAAGACATCAGTGAACAAAGGTCTTTATTTCAAAGTGTTTTGCATATCATATAATATTTCAAAGAATGAAAGTAATGGGTCATAACATTTATGCTTTTAAAATTTGTTGAAATTGCCAAGCAGAATGCTAAAATTTTGATAAGCCTCATTTAATCTAATTTTATCAAGCTCTTTATATAATACTACACATTTTATCTACATTAGAGTACAAAATTGGCTTAGATATATGATATAATTTGTTTAAAAACATAATTTCAATAATTATTTTGTACTTTCACCAGACATTAAATTTGTTTTCTGTTTATAGTAAGGCATTTCAGTGACATGAACTCTCCTGTTTAAAAAAATGAGATTATACAGTCTGTTAAATCCCATAGACAATGTTTTTTCTCTTTTTCTGAGAACTGTAGATAGAAGACATATGGTTTTCTTTGATATCCATTTTGCAATATGGTGGTGATGAATCATAGGAGATAAATATGTGTTGATCATTTTTTAGAAGTTAAACAGTAGTGGAAAACAAATCTTCATATATACAGAGAATAAACATGATAAACTACATTATGAATAGGAGGATATTTATGTATATTATCTTAACACTACCAAATTATGGTACTGTAAATTTATTTTTTCAATTTGAATTCCTTTTATTCACTTTATAGTCTGACTGCTGAGGTTAAGGATTTCAAGTGGAATTACTTATCCTATAATTGATCGTAAGTGGAGGGCCTTTTATCATCTCTCACCCTATTCCACATATCAATAGCAGTCAAGAAGCTACAATACAAAAGATACGGGAAATTTACAGGTATTTCATGGAGATATCTAAAAATAGAAAAGATGTTTATCCTTTTTTGCTAGAGATATAATTTTATTAGATATCATATAGAATTTTAATTAATATAAAAGATGTGGCACAGAATAATGTAACTCACCATAATATTACATAATGCAATGTAATATGGCTGTCATATTAGTTATAAGGTAAATGAAAAAATCTATAGAATTAATTCCTTACAATGACAATAGCTTAAAAACAAATATTTCTAAGAATGTAACACAAATAAAATTATATGCAGCTAATCACTGGCATCAGTTGTATCAGTTGTATTTCTGTTCTTCATTGATTTGCTTGACCGGGCACCAGTAATATCTCCATTCATTAGGAATGAGGTCCATTTTTGTTACTGGTTTTGGCATATTAAATACACCACAGGTAGTTTGCCAGGCTCTGCTATGGCTCTGGGTTCATCCCAGGCGGCCCAGTCATTTTCTATGTCAGACCTTCAACCATCTAGGGCCCACGGGGCAGAGCCCTGGGTATAGACAACTGTCAACTGTCTACCAACTACTGACACAGCCAGGCACCACAGCCACACCTGCAACACCTCGAGGGGCAAGATATAGCTAATAAGGGAGTCAAATGCTAGCAACTCTATAAGATCATCAACACAACACTCTCATTATTTTAAAATATAGCTATATTATTTATAATATAATTTCACATCAGACCTTATATTATATTACACATTTTACATTGTCATTGTCACTGTCTTCCCGTTCATCATTGATTTGCTCGAGAGGGCACCAGTAACATCTCCATATGTCCTGTCTCATGCTAGTAGAGCCCAAGGGCACCTGCTTGCTCCAGGAACATAAAGAGCCTCAAACCATTCCATCAGGTCATGGGAATGAGGTCTATAACTGTTACTGGTATTTGGCATATCAAATACGACATGGGTAGCTGCCAGGCTCTGCCGTGAGGGCAATGTATTGATTAAAAATCAATGTATTGATTGTTAAATTCTCTATCCCCAGTTTGAGTTGGTGGCATTTGATTTACTCCCCAAACCAACCTCCTGGGAGAGCTGAGAGATTCAATATCAAAAAGTTCTTTAAAATTGGAATCATGCCTTAATGCCTCCTAGGATGGAACTTGACTCAGGAGTACTTTCCCCCCAGAAAGAAATGTGTGGGCTTTTTTCTTTTTTTCTTTTTTTTTGCTTTTTCGGTCACACCTGGCAATGCTCAGGGGTTACTCCTGGCTCTGCACTCAGGAATTACTCCTGGCGGTGCTCAGGGGACCAAATGGGATGCCGGGGATCCAACCTGGGTCGGCCATGTGCAAGGCAAAGGCCCTACCCGCTGGACTAACACTCCGGCCCCCAGAAAGAAATGTGTTGGTTTGTGTTCTGCTGGGGAAGAGGGAGCTTACCCAGCAGGCAGGGGGACCAGGCATGCTGGAGCTCATAGCAGGCTCCCATATTTTACATATCATTTCAAATTTGTAAATTTTATTTTCAATCAATAACATAGTTTCTACTGCTATACTTTACTCATATTATCTTGATTTTATTTCATGGTTAAAATGTGTTCCTAAATTTCTTGAAAATTTTTTGAATATTCATTAAAAATATGATTTTTCTAATTGTTGACTTGCAGTTTTCTGCTATTGCTCTTTTTTACTAATACTTGTTTGTTTTTCCCATGAAAACAAGTGAAACTAGAATTCTGAAGCAAATAACCATGTGTTTGACTTCCTAAGATATAAACATTGTTTTGATATAATTATGCAGAAAATTATCTTATATAGAGAGATTAACATAGCATCTAAATAAGGGGTGTCATACTCCATTACTAACATGCTTTAAAAAGTTCATCTAAGACCTTTAGACATAGTACAGTGAATAAAGCACATGGTTTGCTAGACTCTAACCTAACTATGATCCCCAACACTGAATATGGGTCCAGAGAACATCATCAGTAGTGATTTGAGCACACTAAAGCAAGATTTAAGAACTTTGTGGTGTGTTCTTAAAACAGAATATATAAAAATATTTAAATCTAAGTATTCTTTAATTCTACTTAGATTGCTTAGCTTTCTTGCTGGAAGATGAAAGACAACTAGAAACACTTAAGAATAAACGTTTGGTTAAAAATTATACTACTTATAAAACACATGATAGAAAAAAAATTGCGTTACCCTAGAGCTAAGTAGTATATGTACAAGGTTGTTGGGAAACATGCCCTACTGAGTCTTAGTCTCCAGCTACACTTAGCTTATGTGGAGGGCTGGTCCCTGCCTTTGGGGAATCTCTGGAGCAGACAAAATTGAACTTCGGGCAGGATTGGACTGATTTCATAATTTTATATGGCATAAATATTTTTTCATAAATCTCGCTTGCCCCAGATCAATATTCTGTTCCCACGGGTGTCTGCGTGGAACATACATATAGATATCCCAAGAGTACTTGGACATATTGGATCAACTATAATGAAATCAATTCTCCTATTTGAGAGACATGCCAGTGCGCCTCTGGGCAAACTAACATGTCTCTGACTCCAAAGGTAATGTCATAGTGAATTATTCTCCTGGATTTTTGGACCTTAGTGGGATCCAGAATCTGGGATCTGCTAGCTATATATTTATGGTAAAAAATACTAATGTCATTTTCTATAAATTACATTCTGAACTGCTTTCTTGTTCAGAGATGCGACGCAGCCCCTCCTCACTCTGCTAGGAAGATTTTGCCTATGGAAATCAGCTCTGGCTATTGTGAAGCCTGAGCCAAAGGCCCACCTAAAGATTTACATTTCAAAGGGTCAATTACCTGGCATCATCTCTAGATAGCCAACCCATGATGGGCTGGGCTGGAAGATTTTGGCAGATTTCTGTCTATAAAAGAAGCTAGGAAGAAAAAGGAACCATTTTTACCATTTTGGCTTCCCTTGCCATTTGCCTCTCTCCATTCTCTCTGTTCTCTGTTGGGTTTCAACACATGGTAGCAGCCGTCTTGGCCAACACATGGCCGGGACTCAGCTGGGAACCCAGAGTCTGGGGTTTTTCCTGTTCTTGGAATGTATGTCAGAAGCTGTGATAGTAAAGTCTTCTAAAACTGCTGGATTCCTGAGTTTTTTGTCCAATCCCTCCAGCTTTGGAGGTAAAAAGGGAACACATTTCTGGGTATTGTTGGGGACCCCAGCAGTCCCCCCACAAGGTAATCTGTTTTAGACTTTCTCTCTTCTGTTCTTCTGTCCAATGTACTAAATCCTAACATTAACATTAATATTCAAGTGAATTATTAGTTATACCATTTATTTACATAATTTTAGTTTATAAGATTGAAAATGTTCGCATATGTTAGGAATAAAATGCTACCACATTAGGCTCATTGCCAAAGTGCCAATCATCAAGGCAGGTTACTGAACGCTTCCGTGTTTCCTCTACCCATACTGGTAACCTTGATTTTGTCCTTAGAATAAAGATTTGTTTTCAATTGAATCTGTCTATTCCTTGCGTTGTTTCTTCACATATCACATGGGATTATCTGATATTTGTTTTTCTACTTTTAGGGGTTGAGGTATGCAGTGCTTTGCAGGGTCCTGGGACTACTCCAGCAAACATGTAGTTTTGGGGATAGAACCAGAGTGTCACATGCAAGGCATCACCTTAAGCTCTGTACTATTTCTTCTGCTCTTATTATTCTGGCTGTGCTTAACATGACCCCATTTCTTGCCCCTTCATTTTCACACACATACACACACAGGTACACACGCATGCACACACATGTGCACAGATACATGTGCACACGCACAGATATACATCAATGTTGAAGCAGGAGAAAAACAATCTTTTCTAGGAGCTAAAATGTATTTTGTTGTGAATATATACTGCATTTTTATCCACTCATATTTTTCAATACTTGAGGTGTTTCCAATTTTAGCTATTGTAAATAAAGGTGCAGTGAATGCAGGTGTGGATTTGTCTTTGGGAATTAGCATTTTTGTCACTTTTTAAATAGGTACCTAGGAGTGGAGATGCTGGATCATATGGTAGTTCTATTTCATTTTTTTGGAATAATTTCCATACTATTTTTCACAGAGGCTGAACTAATTTCCCTTTCATATTCAGTAAAGTGTGTTACTTTTATTACGTTTTTTTATATCCTCATCAGTATTTATTTCTGTCATTTCAATGAGACTATTTTTATAGGAGTGAGGTTCTATAACTCATCGTTCTTTTGATTTCATTTTCCTAGTACAAGAAGGGCAGCCGTGCATGTGCATCTGTGTCACATATGCAGTATGCAATTTGCACACCTTTGGAGCATATTTATGCCTTTACTTGAAGGGTATTTTGCCTGTATCTCTTTAATTCTTTGATGAGATTTCTGATTCCATGAATTTTGTGAATTCTTTGTGTTCATTGGATAATAACTTTGCCACAGTCATTATAAACACTTATTTTCCCATTTAGTAGAATGTTTTTTATTTTTTTAAAAATGGTTTTATACTGAACGTAATTCTGCTTGTCTATTTTTGTTTATATTTTTCTGTCCTATGAAGTCAAAGCACTTAGAAGATTCATAATTTAATGCATCCCATTTGTTTATTTTCTTTTCTGTTTGCCTAGCTAATGCCATTGAGTTATTGAAAATAACCTCTAGATTCAGTTTTATGAAGGTTATTATCTATGTTTTCCTCAATATAATTTATGGATTCAATATAATATCAAGGTATTTAATCCATTCAGAATTTACATCTGTAGTGTGAGATAGGGGTCTGAAGATTGTTTTATTGATTACTTGCCTTTCTAGTTTTTTGTTTGCATAAAATATGCAATATAATTATGTGTATTGATTTTTTTTGCCTTCCACTTTACTGTATTTACATAATTCTCCTGTAGTTGGCTTCCTAGATTTTTGTCTTTATTTTTCATTGCAAATGAATTCTCAGTTCTTCATTATTTCCTTTGCTATGAGCTATTGGGAGTTCAGGTTTGCAAATTCCACATGATTACTAAGACTTTACTTTTCCTGGGATAAATGATTAAGTAATTTGTTAACAAGCTCTCTGAAGAAACTAAAATATTGAGGTCAAAGGAATGAGGATAAGGACCAAAAGTGACAGTTGCTAATTCCTGGAGTAGTTATGACATTAAAGTCAGGTGGACTTGGGTAGCTACTGGAAGAGAGCAGCCATTTGTGCTCAAGCACATCAGAATCACAGGAACTGTGTGGCTCCTGGGTGAATAATTCATATTTGAGGTCATCTGGCAGCAACTTCTGTGCCAAGGTGACATAATCCTACAAAATGCACAATGGTGCATGTTTGTGAATGTTTAGCAAAATCAGTGGCACAATGTTTTTTATGGATTTGGGGTATAACCAAATGTTCAAAAGATCATATACCTGAAGGTATACCAATACAGAATATTTGTGTCTTTTTAAAGGATATATAGTCACAAGTGCTAACTGGCAACTATGTGTTGAGTTTGAACTCACAATATAAAAGATTGTGATTGTACTTTGATACCTGTATGTTCAAATGGAGTTTCTAGTGACATTGAAGGGTTAATGTTGTCAGTATCTGATAGCCTCCATGCTGGCCCCACAGTTTTGGCTGTGGCTAGTATTAGGCACACACCTTTTCTATTTATAAGGGAGAGTTATGAAATAAGAGACACTGAAGATCTGTTTATGTATACAGTGTAAACATTACTAAATAATGAGCACGATGAACCCCAGTTTATCTGTGAGATAAATTAAGTTCTTCAAGTTTTGTGAGTTCCATTCAGTTATTTGTAGGTAGTGAGCTTTAGAACTAAAATTACCTTTGAGAGTTCTGTGATGATTATGTGATTCAATAAGATAGCCATTGTTAGCATTCCGGTATCCCTATGATAAATCCCCTAAAGCCTAAAAAGGATAAAATAAAGTAAGTTAACTAATGGGAAGTCTAGCAATAAATTACTAAAACTGGTTTTGATTGAAATTGTACTGTCTGGGTGGAATAATGTTTGAAAATCACCTGTACTTTTGAATTATCAGTTTCTATTTTGAGGAGGATGAGGTTGGCAGACTTCTAGAATATTTCTCAGGTTATATAGTCAATGCTTCAAATTTATTGTTTTTATTCAGTGCCCAAACATTACTTAGCAAATATTCATTAATGTGTGACTCACAGACTCCTTGTGATATGTAAGTCATGTTGATCATTTTATATTTTATCTTAAGGAAAGCATGGATGACACTTAAAAGGAACTAAAACTTATACTACACTACTCTCAGTATGTACTCACAGCATTTCAATTTGTCTCATGTTAAAAAAGAAAAGAATAGGGGGATTTTCTATTCTGTTTATGGTTAGTTTCACAGTAAATATTCCTTCTGGACTTTTTCTATAATGTATGTTTACATGAAAAGAAATACTGTATTAGAAAATTTTAAAAAAATATTTTTTAAGATAAAAATAAATATCTTATTTGCTTTATATATAAAACAGATATATAGGGAATGCCTAACTGTACTATTCAGGATCAAATACAGAATTAAATTTTGTGAATGGTATTTTTTTTTGCTTTTTTGTTTTTTTTTTTTTTTTTTTTTTTTTTTTGGGTCACACCCGGCGATGCTCAGGGGTTTCTCCTGGCTCTTCACTCAGGAATTACTCCTGGTGGTGCTTGGGGAACATATGGGATGCCGGGGATCGAACCCTAGACTGGCATGGGCCGGCCGCATGTGAGGCAAACGCCCTACCGCTGGGCTATGGGTCACACTCGACAATGCTCAGGGATCACTCCTGGCTCTTCACTCAGGAATTACTCCTGATGGTGCTCGGGGGACCATATGGGATGCCTGGGATCAAACCTGGGTTGGCTGCGTGCAAGGCAGACACCCTATCCACTTTGCTATCGCTCCAGCCCCGTGAATGGTGTTTTTTAACTAATGAAACATATGTATATAAATATTCTAATATCTCCAACTTAATTTTTTATATAGTAAAGCACCATGATTTACAGATTTCTTCACAGTACAGTTGTCACAAATATTAGTGTTCAACACCAGTCCCACCACCAGTTTGCCGTATTGACACCACCCCATCCATTCTTTAACCCTACACCAGCTCCCATAGTTACCCACAACCACATTGATCAGTGCGACATATATATGGGAAAGATCCTGGAAAATACCTGACCCTAAACTGTGTGGTTTTGTTAATCACAGGAAGAAGCTGCAGTAGTTGTGCCTCTGGTCATTCTTCCTGGAGTTACTGATCAGTCCTGGTTCATGGTCAGATGTGAATGTCATCTGCACAGCTCGTTGTCATGCCTACTGGGTCATTGGAAGTGGGGGATGACTGGAGGAGCCTCAATCTTCACTCTAATCCCTGTTGGAGCACCCACTGCTCCCTCATGTTTACTGGTCCTAGAAGTGATGATGAAACTGGTCAGGGCAGGAACCAGTTTCCCCCTCTCTTGGCTTCCTGGGCGGCTCTCCGCAGGCAGGAGCTGTAGCAGTGGTGTGTCTAGTGTGCTCTTGGGTTACAGCTCATTCCTGGTACCTGGTTGCTTGTAGATGACATCTACAGGCTCATAGTCAATCCTACTGTGTCATTGTCAGTGAGCGATGAGGGGAGGGGCCTCAATCACCATTCATGCCCAGCCAGCACATCCACAGCAACCCATGTGTTTGCTGGTCCTAGAAGCCATGATGAAACTAACCAGAGAAGGAACAAGTTTCCTGCTCTCTTTGTTTCCTGGGCAGCTCTGTGCAGGCAGGATCCCTAGCAGTGGTGTGTCTGGTCTTTCTTTAGGCTTTACTTCTCAGTCCTAGTACCTGGCCGGTTGCAGATAACATCCCACGTACCTAAAATTTGTCGATCTATGAAGCTCTAATAGATTGGACCAGAAACAGAGTTGATTCTCCCCATCTGGATGCTTCGTGTTCATCTTCATGGCACAGGAATGAACTGTGCAATTTCTATTTTTTGGATTTCTTTGCAAATTTACTCATGAATTCTGGGTGCCCAGTGCTGATCAGTTGGTGCTGAGCATTCATTAGAATTTTGTTTTAAGGGGCCGGAGCAATGGTCCAGCGGGTGGGTAGTTTGCCTTGCATGCAGCCGGCTCATGCCAGCCCAGGTTCTATCCCCGGCATCCCATATGATCCCCGAACACCGCCAGGGGTAACTCCTGAGTGCAGAGCTAGGAGAAACCCCGAGCATTGCCGGGTGTGACCCAAAAAAAGCAACAAAAAAAATTGTTTTAAAAAGTTTGTAAGTCTCCAAAGTCAGATAGGCTGGACAAGTAATACGGCTTGGAGATGACCACTGGACTAGAGCCATTACCACCTGGATCCCATGGAAAGTCAAAATTCACATGGCTGCCCACCTACAAGATTGTCAGACTTCTTCATCAAGACCCTGAAAGAATGGTTTGAGGCTCTTTGTATTCCTGGAGCAACCAGATGCCATTGGGCTACACTGGCACATGACAGGGACAAATGGAGATGTTACTGGTGCCCACTCAAGCAAATCAACTAATAAAGGGATGTCAAGTTATCAAGTAAGAAGTCTCCAAAAGTTTCTAGATGACATCACCGAATATTAGAGATCTTTGTAGTGCATCCTCAGATTGTTCTGCAAGAGGCCGATGTAGCTGAACTTGTCCTTAGAGCTTCAGGGCCCGATCAGCGACATCTGCTGCTTGTCTACCTTTGGGTCGGGGTGCCTCAGTCACCAATACTTATCCCTCTTCTTCTTGATCTGGGTGGTCCCACTATTACAGCTGCCACCGGCTGCCGGGGGCCAGATCATCTCTCCAGGACCACACACCCTGCTGCCAGGTCCAGGGTCCACGGTGGGTGTGGGGGTGGGGGTGAAGGGCCGCTGGTGGTGGCTGATGACTGACTGTGGTGGTGCTTGGTTGAGCGGCAGGCAACTGCCTTGGCCCCCAAACCCCTGCTGCCAAGGAGCTGCTGCTGCTGCCTCCACCCATTGGGTCAGCCGGAAAGGGATCTGATTTGACTACTGCGGGTGTGGCCATGATGCACCGGACACAGGGACCATGGTCACCTGTGGTGGATGCTGCCTGACATACAGGCCGCAAACAGTCTGAAAGAGAAAAAAAAAAAGGCAGACAGCTCCATCTCCCTGCCCGGGCAGCAAGATAGCACATTGGGGCTAGCTGCTCCCCTCCTCAGGGCCTCAGTGCCTATGACCTGTAGGACTGAGTGCTGGGTGTGACTGGAAAAAATCCCTCCAAGATATTGAAAGTCTCTCACCACAGAAAACACATAGGGCTGTGGAAGATCTGCCAGCTGCAGGCCTTTATTGGAGGACTCACTTTGGCTTTTGGCTATGGCGCAGTTAGTTGTGTGCATTTAAAGGTGATCTCACAACACCAGAGTAATCACAGGGTATTCACATTTACTCACTCAGAAATTTTCTGTGTTTTTCTGCTTTTCAGGGCTCTAGGAGCTATTTCACTGCTGCCCTCTCCTGTATTTGCAGCTGCATGGTCTTCATCTTGCCTCTCTCATGACTCAAGCATTTTTAATCTTAAAAATATCTCCTATTTTTTTTGCCTTGCATTTTTATTCTGTATTTGAGGGTAGAGTAGGTATCAACGCAGCCAGCATCTTTTTTTTTGTTTTATTTTTTAACTGAGTACTTTTCATTAATCTAACCATCCCTCACTTAGATACATGAAACAGATAAGAGACAGGAGAGACTCTGATGGCATTTTGTGCATATCTTATCAAAAGAAAATGTTAAATATCTTGATTTTATGCTGATTTAAGTATATTTTCATTAGTACAGCTGCACTGAGATCTTATAGACTAAGGATACGCAATTCTATTTTAGTTACAGTTTTCAGTGACTAGATGAAACCAGGCAAGTTTAGACATGCAAACAAATAAAAGCAGTTCCATTTGGAAGGTACCATCCTGGAATTACATGAAATACAAAGAACAGCTGCAGCACAGAGGAATAAACAAAAGATTTTTTCATAGAAAGTGACAATTGCACCAGATCTCAAGAGTTGAGTAGAAAACAACTTGACAAACAAGGGATAAAATGATATTATTGTTAGTGCTAAAATATGACACCAAGAAGAAATACACACAGAAAACTGAAAATAAAAACCTAACAGGAAACAAAAATCTACCATCTGATTTATTCCTGGAACTGTAAGAAGTTCAGACTTGTGAACACAGGAAGATTAAGAGTCTAGTAGAGGGACTGGGATATAGAGCTGAATATAGAGCATTAACTTTATAAGAATTCACTTGTTTTCCCTTATGCTGCCACAAGTGAGCTAAAATAGACTTTTATCAGTGAATGGGTCCCAACACATTTTTTAATGAGAAGTGCACAATCGGCACCAAGAGAGAGAGTACAGCAGGCAAGGCACTTGTCATTCATACTATTGCTCTCTGGTTGGTCCCCAGCACCCTCTGGTCCCCAGAGGCTACTAGGAATGATACCTGAGCTCAGAACCATTAGTATGTCCTGAGAAAATCTGGGTGTGATACCAAAACCAGACCAAAACCAAACAGAAATGTAGTATCTTCGTAGTGTTAGTGTGCATGCATTGAAATAAATTATATGGAGAAATAAAATAATGATACAAAGAAATGTTGGTTAAGTGACACTTTGAGGCTACAGTGAAACAGATGTGAACAGTGGGCATAGGATTGCATGTCTCAATTTTAGGAAAAAGCAGTAACAATTCTAGTTTAAAAGAGCAATTCATATAAAGAAAATCAGTAAAGCAACCCACGGACACACATAAAATGAGAGGATGTCTAGAAAAATGACTGAACCGAGTGGAGTTATTTAAACTGGTAGAATTAACAATGAGATAAGCCTGTGCTCACTTTGGGAGCACATATAATAATGAGATAAGCTAGATGAAACTCTTATAAACTAATATTTTAGACTATAGATGATTATAGATGAATTAGCTTCATAAAGTGAAAATAAATTAACAACTTTTTTTTAAAAAACTAAATGAGTTAAATACTATATCTTGTTTCCTTACTGGCTATAATATTGCTTTTGTGAAGTTCTAGGGAAGTACTATACTAATGGCACTAAATTTTTTCACAATAAAAACCCTATAATTTGAATATCTATGCATAATTCATGAACTACAGGTTTCTGGCCATGCCTGGCACTCAAACTGTGAAACTACACAAATCTTTCTTTTACCATCTTCTATACACCAGAGATACTGTACCCCACATAGTTTTCAGATCATGGAGTACCTGCTTCATTTCTTAGCACAGTGTTCCCAAGTGACTTAAGCATATCTACACTTTTTCAGAAAGAAGCTTTTCAGGAACTCAAAAGTAGTTTGCTCTCTTCCTCATAATTAGCAATACTTCTCAGAGTGGTAAAACAAAACTAAGCAAAATCAAAATGAAAGTCACAAGTTATTCTCTGGCGGATTCTAAGAAACTCATCTGATGGAAATTGTGCAGTGTTTTAGTCACTAGATTTAATGCTCATTGTCTCTTCTCATCTCTCTTAGCACTTAGTGTATTCTTCATTTTCTTATTAAAGAAATAATAATCTTCTGTAGGGATTTCTCTGTCTTTCATGAAACTAAAATACTATGGATAGTTAGCCACTTTAATTTATTCCACAGAACTTGAGTCTTTGTAATGGTATTCTATTTTTTAATTTTACGATGTTATGACAGTATCTGCAACTTCAGATGCTATTCATATTCATCAGAAAATTTGCATATCCATTTAATATTCTTCTGATTTGCTATACTTGTTGTGATATGCTATCTAAATTCCAGCTCAATTTTAAAAGGATGTTGTAAGTGTGTAGTTAGAAACAATGATATGCTGCAGCACTTACACAAAGAAATCAAAATATTTTCAGACACAATTGAAGCATCTTCTGCACAGGGATTTGTAGTGCTTTCATATCGAAGTCGGTTTCCCTCAGCTAACGGTTTTTGCAAAATCAGATTGCCTAATAATTTGGAAATTATATTTAGTACTTGTTCTTTCATGATGTCTAACATTTTTTAATTCAGTGCCCTTTAACTTTACTCTCTCTGGCATTGTCTAAGGAGATTTTAAGATTTGCCTAACTATTTTCTAAAACTGTTTATAGTGTATAGAGGATAAGTAAAGTTAAAAAGTCTATTAAATATACAGTGTCCTCAAATATTTGCTGAGACTATCTTTAATTTTTAAATATTTGTCTGCATAAATTTATAGAGCTGCCTGTTCATTGTCATTATCACATAAATCTCAATAAGTTGAAAAGTCAATTTGTTACATATTTCTTAGCCTAATTTGCTCTTTCCTGCTATGATAGCATCAAATAAGCACACAAATGAATATTACAAATGCTAGTATGAATATTTTTTTCTCAACATTTTCGTCTTTTACCTGTTTCTTTTCTTTCTTTCCTGTGGTCACTCTGTCCTACTCATTGATACCCAAAACTCATGCCATGACCAACCATTTCTATAATTTTGCCTGTGTTTCTTTTGGAATGTTCTGGAAAACCACAAGGAAATATGTAACCCCTGACTGGAAACTTCAGTTTAAATTATTCCCTTTCTATCATTATTCCTAACAAAAATAGTCCAAACTAACACAAACACACACTCAAATATCTTTCATATCCTTTGCTTTATTTCCATTAATATTGTTTGTTCTTTAAAATCTTTCCTTTCTTTTTGTCCAAACCCATCAAATCAACTTATGAATAAGTTCTTCCGTTGTGTTACGTTTAGCCATCTATTGCTACCCTCCTATGTATAACTATGTTCTACATATTAATGAGAGCATTCTTTAACTATCCTTCTCATTGATTTCCTTAGCATGAATTACTATAGTTCCATCCATATTGCAGCAATGGCATGTTCTTTCTAAGCTGCATGTAAATCGATTGTATTTTATCACATCTTGGCTCATTCATCAGTAGTTGTACATGTGGGTTGTTTCCTTATGTTAGCCATTCTTTCTAAAATTAAAGATTCTTTTGGGGGTATTGGGGTGGTAATGAGAATTAGTATTGCTGGGTCATATGGTAGCTCCATTCCTAATTTCTTTTCGAGATGTCTAAACATTCATTCCCATTGAAACTGAACTAGATGGTATTCCCACAAACATGGAATTGGGTGGGGTTGTTTGCCTTTAAACTTTACTGAGAATGTGCGGTAAATTTCTGAATATGTGGGCAGTGAAATCCTAACAGACATGTGAAGAATTGTTTGGGTGAGATTCTTGTAGTATGTAATAAACTGTCAATTGACAAGTAAGATGATTGTTGGGTGAATGCTTTTCTGTTACAGTCAAGTTTAATTGCTAATTGTGATTCATTTTGGGACCCAGCTTGTAAATTCTTGTCTTGCAAAGTGTTTCTATTTTTCTGGAGTATGACACCCCTCTAAACTTTGCCTGAAATTGAAACCTTGGCTGTTCATTAAATTTTATTCCAGAAAGGCAAATTGTTAATATTCACTTGATTAATCAATATTGTCACATTATAATTAGCTTAACTTTGGTTTAGATTATTACTTACTCTTTGGCTTTACTATTTTTTGGTTTTGAGTAGTGTGAAATGTTCGGTATCCATCATTATAATTTGAAAACTAATATTTTTCTACCCCAGTCTATTTGTTGTCCCTTCCTCTATTACTTCTCTGTTATTGGCAAAATCTGTTACTTCTTAATATTTCTGGTATTGTTACCTTCTCTAGAATGTCATATATTTAAAATACTATATTGTAAGTAGGATTTTTAGATTTTTTCTTTTGCCTTTCAATATATTTTTTCATTTACTCTGATAACTTGATACTCATTTATTTTAAGTACTGACTACTATACATTTGTATGAATGGCACAAATAGTACAAATAGTTGTCCATTCATCAATGAAGAAAATGTTTTCATTCTGTTTTTTAAAATTATGAATGACAGCTAAAATATTTAATTGTAGGTCTATTTTGCTAGTATTTTTTTTTGTTTTATATTTTATTTTGGTTTTGGGATCATTTGGGCAAAGCCCAATGGTCTTCAAGGTTTACTTCTGGCTGGCTCTGTATCAGGGATCACTCACAGTGATCTCAAGGGGACTATATATATTATGGGGATACAACTAGGGTCAGCTATTTAGTAGCCATGTAATGTAACTCCCTCCAGCCCAAAAATGTAGGCTTTATGCAAATATTAAGTATGACACATGCTTTAGTAAATACTCAGAAGCATTACTTTCAGGTAGTATAGTATCATAAGTATATTTTTTAAGAAACACTGAAATTGTCTTCTAAAAGGACTATTTAGTTTTGCACTTCCAATCAAAATAATTAGAAAATCTGTTATTCAACATCCTTATCAGTATTTTGAATAGTCATTGTCTTGGTTATTTGATAGTATAATAGGTATATAGTTATAGTTCCTTTTGGTTTATATTAACTTTTTTTTTGTTTTTCGGGTCACACCCAGAAATACTCGGGGTTACTCTGGCTCTGTACTCAGGAATTACTCCTGGTGGTGCTCGGGGGACCATATGGAATGCAGGGGATTGAACCCTGGTCGGCCACGTGCACGCAAACACCCTACCCGCTGGAACTATCTCTTCAGCCCTATACTTACATTTTTAATTTCATATATTATCAAGACTTATAGACTCATTGTTTGTATCTTCTTCAGTGAGGCATCTGTTTAGACATTTTACTCACTTTTTAAATTGTATTTTTATTGTTGAATTTTGAAAATTCATGTATAATTTAACTATTCAAATGTGTTTTGTAATTTTCCTGCTATAGTTCTAGCTGCCTTTTTTTCTTGTATTAGCTTATTTTCTATAGAGAGTTTGTATGAGGTATAGTTGTTTAAATTTATTATACTTTAAGATGCTTTAATTTGCAATACATTTTAAATGTTTATATATAATAAATGTTTATATATATATATTTAAATGTTTTAAAGTTTACATTTATTATAGTTGTTTATATTTAGAAGCAAATTGTCAAATCCAACAATGCCAGATCAATGCCTAGAGTAATTTTTTTGCAAGTGACTAGCTAATTGTCCCAGCAACATTTGTTGAAGATTATTGTTTCTGTCTGACAGATTTTCTTGTCAAAAAATCAGTTAACAACTTGTGTGTTGGTCTATTTCTATGCTCTCTATGGTGTTCCATTGATCTATCTTCTCATTTTCTTACCATTGCCAAATATTTGTATTTCCGTATCTTCATGGCAAATATAGAAGTCAGTGTCAGTTCCCTAACTGTTCTTTAATAGGGTATTGACTACCATAGCTTTTGACCTACTGTATGAAGTTGAGTTCATTCGCTGGTCTACAAAGCAGCTTGCTGAAATTTTTATTGGTGCTGTATTGATTCTGTAGAGAAAGTTTGGAAGAACTGACATCTTCATAATATTGTTAAGTCTTTTCAAGGATTTTGATAAAAATGTCTTTTTTTCTCCCATAATAACCCAGTTTAATATTTTACCTGAGGGACAGCCATAATATTTACATAATGTCTACATTTGGGGGAGAGTATTAAGTTGCATGAGTGGCATACAGCTGGCCCTAGTTTGTTCCTCTCAACATACATGGCCCCTTTGAGATCCCTCAGAGTGATCCCAGCATACAGACTCTGTCAGGAGCAAATCTTAAGAACCACTGGGTTTTGCCCAAATGATGCCAAAACCAAAATAAAATATTAAAAAAAAAGAAAAATACTAGCAAAATAGATCTATACCTGGAGTCACTTTTGGGTTCCCAGATGGAAATCAGTCCTTAATTTTAAATTTCCCATATGCCCTTGTTTCTCCAAGCAGCAAGAATTTGAAGGTGGTGACATTGGGAATGGGACTCCAGAAAATGCAAAGTTCTTAAACTTAAAATATGAGTTTGTGTAAACAGTTTTAGGTAACTAGTCATTGGTATTGTGCCATATTTATTCCCCCTTTGGAACTGTGGAAATTACGAACTGTAGGAGAAACTCCTAGAGAAACAGAAAGCTAGTAGCCACAGTGGTTAGGAACACTTAGGTTCCTGCTGGTGACTCCTGAGAGAGCTACAGCACAGCGGACAGCAAGCAATGAGAGCTACAAATAGGAGAAATTGGAGAACTAATGAATGGGAAACAAATACATCTAATTGCAGAAAGAAAACAAAGAAAGCAAAGCAGAATGCAACTAAGAGACAGACTCAATGTGCCAAGGACACCTACTATCAGAGACAGATCTGTTATGAGATTCCTGAAACAGAGCATGCATGGGAACACAGCTGTAGGCTGAGAGAACAGAGTAAGCACAAAACCAGTAGAGAACTCTAAACTATCCTGAGCCCTGACAGGCATGCGAGCCTCAGGCTGAGCTAGCAAAGGGATAACTCTGAGATAGCAGGGATCACAAGGCTCCAATAAAAGCATCAAATTCCTCCCTCATGGCTGATCTTTTCCATTTGCTTATTCTAACCCTCAGCAGACAGACCCAAAGAGTCTCGGAAAGAACCTTCTTTTTCACAAGTGGTAAAAGAGAGGGTAGAATCTACACACCCATAACCTGACATTCTCTTCCAGGATCCCATGACACAGACCCCATTCCAGTTCACAATTTTAATTTCCATGAATGTGGGCTATTTCTTCATTTATTAGAAAATTTTTGATTTCTCTGATCCAATTTTTTATTCCTCACACTAACACCTACACAACAAAACTGAGCATGGTGAGTTGCATTGGCAGTTTTATTTATTTTTTTAAGTCTGTCATTAGCCTAAAAAGAAAAAGAAAAACTCACCCTTTTGTGCTCTGAAAATCACTATAGCACACAACTGTATCTGTATTTTAGCTGCCAGGTCCAGCTTTGTAAAGAGTTCAGATCAACTACAGCATCTTTAAGGATAGTAGAAAAATATCTACCTCATTTTGCTTGTGTTTTCCTTGCACCTAGAATGGTTTTTGCTTTAGAATGACTCTTCTGATCTTGAAATAAGTATTTTTTTGTGCAGTATAGAATGGGAAATTATCAGCTACCTGTCAAAGTCTTGTTTGCTCAGTCTGTTTGTTTGCTTGTTTATTCTTGTTTACCTTTTTTTTGGAGGGCCACACCTGGTATGCTCAGGGCTTGCTCCTGGATCTGCATTCATTGCAGGACTCAGAAATGCCCAGATTCACCCACTATCTGCTGCATGCACAGTAAGTGTCCTTTTGCTTACTTACTGTTCTTGCCATGTTACTTGAAGTTATATATTTCTTATATTGAGATAGCTTTTGTGTTCCATCTTTATAAACTTTAAACATTTCCTGAAGTAGTATGGGGAAAATTTGGGAAGCAACAGATTTCAACTTTTCTTATGCTAGCTCTTTCTGGGCAGCCCTAAACTTAAACTCCAAATTAGGAAATTTATCTCCTTTTGTCCCTGGAACAGTGATATTTTGTTTTAGTTAACACATATTTGCATGAATAATGTGACCATAATATCTTGAGTTCCTGTTTGAGCAATCTTTGACCATCTGCAAAGCCCTTCTTTCTCTCCAACCCAGTTATCATCTTTTAAAACTCTCCTCTTCGTAATTTTTCTTTCTAGTGGTAAATTTATATATTTAATTTTCTTTATACACTATTAAGTGAAATGTTTCATTTTATTCCTCAGTTTTTAGAAAGCAATAATATACAGATTTCTATAAACATTTGGTTGGTGTCATATGAACACTCCTGTTCAAGATGTTTGTTTCTTGAAAATGATGTAATGCTTTCAGGAAGAACTAAATATGATGTCTGGACCCATAGTAACCATCTTCTAACCATTATAGGAATGTTAAAAATAATAGTAAATATACTAATCTAATCCCCACCCTATGTGGAGTTCCTGAACCTGTGCACAGTTCCTTAGCTGTGCATTGGCCTATATTTCTCTATACAAACAAGAAATGGCATTACGATTTAAATTTCTGCTACTCAGTCTTTCTGTTACTTTTAGCCAAAAGAACACCTACATTATTCATGTACCATTTTGTTTGTACATTTCTGGGTGGTAGGCTCTCTGCCTGGAATGCAATTTTATTTGTCTTTTCTAAGAACTTTCATATATACCTCAAAATTCAGCTCAGTTGTCAAATCCCCTATGAAATCCTCTCTACTCCCCTGAAACATCAAATCGAATCATTTACTACCAGGTCTTCTCTTCTTTGCTAATGTGCAAATCTATTTTATTAGAGTTCTTTTTTAAGTAGGTAACACTTTAATTCATTTTGAATTACCACTTTTGAAAGGATACAAAATATGCTAAGTTATATTAGTGTGGTGTATACCATGCTATACAGAGGACTGATTTAAACTTTATATTATAGAGTAAATACAAATATTATTACATTCAATATTTCCAAAAATAATAATTGACTATTGATATACTTCTATGTATTGTTAATTAATAAATACTATGATTGTATTAATAAATACTATGATTGTTTTCAGCAACTTTTATTGGGAGAGAGTGTGTTAGCCACTTCCGGCTATGTAACACCTGAAACGATGCAATCTCTCTGGACTAAAATTCACTTGTATCACTTGTCTTCCCATCGATTTGCTCAAGAGGGCACCAGTAACGTCTCATTTGTTGGGAATGAAGTCCATTATTGTTACTGTTTTTGGCATATTTAATACACCACGGGTAGCTTGCCAGGCTCTGCCGTGGTTCTGGGTTCATCCCAGGGTCCCAGTCTATTTCTATGTCATACCATCAACCATGCAGGGCCAATGGGACAGAGCCCTGTGTGTAGACATGCCTGTCTCCTGTCTACCACCTGCCAACGCAGCTGGGCACCTCAGCCACACCGGCAACACCTCGAGGGGCAGAAGGACTAATATTATTAATATTTTATTATTTTCTATAATGACTACATTTCATTGGTAGAAAAAGATGACTTGAAATAAAACGATGAATATTCTTTCAGTAATTTTTAGTATCATGCACATAAACTAACCTATTTGCATCAGAACTGAAACCAAATAATTGCAGTAAATCATGGACTTGGTATTACATGAGCTATAGCAAACCTATTTTTTTTTGTTTTAGGGGTCATACCCTACAGCCTTGCTTATGGCTGACTCCTGTCTCTTCACTCAGGGATCACTCCTGGACGAACTCAGGAAATCATGTGGTGACGGGGATTGAACCAGGTTGCCCATGTGCAAGGAAAGGAACCTACCACCTCTGGACCCAAGTGTAAAACACATTTGGGTCAACTTTCATAAAGAATTTGCTCAAAATTTAGATAACATAAATTAAAATGTTTTAAGTCTTTCATATTTTCATGGCATCAAGAGAACCATTATGAAAACACTTTTAGGTGTTTAATTGATAAATGTATATATTTATTTACTTAACTTTGTTTTTTAGGGGGCCACATATGGTGGTTTCAGCTTATTGATGGTTCTACTCATGATCCTCTTGGTGGGACTAAGGGGATCAAATTTGGAATAAGGGATCATAACCTTATGGCAAGGCAAGCTTGCTACAGGTTGTACTATCCACCACTAAATAATTTATTTTTCAGTTTTATTTATTTTTATTATTTTTATGCTAATGTCAACTATATATTTTTGTACCACCAGGAGATATACAATTACAAAACTGTTCATTATTAGGTTTCAGTCATACAGTGATCCAGCACCCATCCCTCTAACAGTGCACATTTCCCAACTATGATGTTGCATGATTCCCTACCCCAACCTGCCTCTATGGCAGGCCCTCTTCTCTGTTCTCTCTCTCTCTGTCTTTCTCTCTCCCTCTTATCTTAGACATTGTGGTTTGCAATACATCCATTTAGTGGTTATCAAATATATTCCTTTGTCTACATGCAATGCTCATTTCTAGGCTGGTATTACCATTTCCAACAATAATTAGCACATTGGTCCCTTCTCTGTCTTACCTAACCTCTGATTCCCACAAACTTGTGGTAGATTTCACCCACTGACAAGACCTCCTGATCTATGTTTTGCTTGGTCTTGGATACTAGTATCATATTATTTTTTATATCCCACAAATGACTCCAGTCATTCTTATCTGTCCTTTTCCCTCTGGCTAGTTTTGCTCAAAATGAGTCAGGGATGTTGTCTCTTTGTCAAGGCATCAAAAATCAGATGGACTGGACATGCAATGCAATTTGGAGATGATCCTGAACTAGAGCCATTACCGAATGAATCCCATGGGATGTCAAAGGATGATGTGGCAGCCCAACTACAATATGTTCAGACTTCTTCAAAACCCTGAACGAACTGTTTGAGGCTCTTCATATTCCTGAATCAAACAGATGCCATTGGGCTACACTGGCTGGCACATGACAGGGTCAAATAGAAACCTTACTGGCACCTGCTGGAACAAATCAACAAATAACAGGATGTCAAATGATCAAGTGATTCATAATTTCATTTTACCTGAGTTGCATAGTTTACCATTTGTAGATGTTCCATAGTTTCTTTATCCAGTCTTCTGTTCTAAGCACTTAGGTTGTTTACAAATTGTGGCTATCGTGAATATGTGTGATGAATATAGAAGTGCAGATGGTGTTTTGCTGTGTGTTTGGGCCCCCAGGGTATATTCCAAAGAGTGTATTGTTGGGTCAGATGGGAGTTCAATTTCTAGTTTTTGGAGGAATGTTAATATTGTTTTCCATAAAGGCTGTACTAGTCAAAATCCCAACAACAATGGATGAGAGTCCCTGTTTCCTTACATCCAAACTAGCACTGGTTGGTCTTGTTCTTTCGTATATGTACCAGTATCTGTGATATGAGATGATATCTCATTTGTAGCAGTAAATAGATCTAAGGATATGCAAAGGAAGGTCTGATGTATACTGCCTGTTAACAGATACATGGGGTCTTCTGGCAGACTGTCTCCCAATAGAGTTAGTATGTAGAATTCCCTAGTGAGACTGTTAATCAAGCTGCAGTTACACAGACAAGGCTATCCTAGGTCATTTTTCTGCACATTCCCTTGTTGGCTCTAATTAGCCCTAGATAAAGTCTTATGAACAAGACCTTGTCTTCTGGGGCAATTTAGGAAGGCTAAGTTAACAAACTGTTGCATTCTCTGCTTATCTCACCTCACTGAGATAGCACCACCTGCAGGCTTCTGGCTCCTGAGTGTCTCCTCCCTATCACCATAAATCCTATGGTAAAAATGTAAAATGTCCTTGCAGTGTCAATTATGTAAACTTAACTCTAAGTTTTACTGCCCTTTGTTGTGTTGGCATATAAGGAAGTTGGGGTCTTTGTTTAAGGTCAGTCATCTCTTGTCAGTCAGCTCTCTTCAGTTAGCTGTAGTCAGTCAGCTCTGGTCAGTTAGCTGCTGTCAGCTATAGCCAGTTAGCCACCAAGATGAGAGCTGCTGCCCCTCTGACTGGTGATTATTAAAAATATTAATGGAAATACGTCTTGTGCCTGGAGTCTCATCTCTGCACCTCCGACCCAACAGGACATTCCTGCTTCACTCACTGTTGTTTTGCTTTGCATCTCCCTTATGATTAGTGATGATAAGCATTTTTTCATATGCCTTTTAGCCATTTGAATTTCTTCTTTGTCAAAGTTTCTGTTCATTTCCTCTACATATTTTTTGAAGGGATTGGGTGTTTTCTTCTAGTAAAAGTTCTACCAGTGCCTGATATATCCTGGATATTAACCCCTTATCAGATGGGTATTGGGTGAATATTTCTTCTCAATCTGTGGAATCTCTTTGTATCTTGGTCACTGTTTCTTTTGAGGTGCAGAAGCCTCTTAGTTTTATGTAGTCCCATATGTTTATCTCTGTTTCCAGTTGCTTTGTTATTGGTGATTCATCTTTGAAGATTCCTTTACCTTCAATGTCTTGGAGGATTTTGCCTATATTTTCTTCGATGTACTTTTTGGATTCAGGTTTGATATTGAAAGCTTTAATTCATTTTGACCTGATTTTTTGTGCATGACGTTAGATAGAGCTCTAAGTGCATTTTTTACATGTACTGCCCAGTTTTTTCAGCACCACTTGTTGAAGAAGCCTTCCTTGCTCCACTTCCTATTTTTTGCTACTTTATCATAGACTAAATGATCATATATTTGAGGATGTATGTCAGGGTACTTAATTCTATTCAATAGGTCCAAACATCTGTCCAACTAAATTTATTTTTAAATAAAGCATTTTCTTATGTAAGTTGAAAATTCTGCACAATTCACTTAAAATTTATGTGAATGTTTCCATTTTGTTGTGCATTTGAATAAAATATTAAAATCACAAATTAACTTTTTTTCTGAAAAAATGCAAAAATGTACACTGAAATTGTCAGGTAAAAGAAACATTTGTCCTTATCTTACTATTTCATTGAGTCAATGAAAATTACTAATGCTAATTGAATTAACATTGGTCAATACTTTTAAATAAGTCATAGCATTTATGGAGCTTTCACTATCTTGTTCATTGTTTTATTCTCTTTCAGAGTCCAAACTAAAATGTGCTTTTCATCTAAAGAAATATGCAATCTGGAAGAGAGCCCTCAATCATATTGGTATCATTTTGGATTTCTAGGCACCAAGAATATTAAAAACAATTTTATATTGCTTATAAATTGTATAGTCTGTGCTCTTTTTTGATATAGAAAACCTAATTGATTTTAAATAAGCCGTAGTCATAACCTTTTTAAATATCCTGCTTATGCTCTCCAGTGACTTCATTATAATTATAAAAATGGTCCAATTTTATACATATGTTCAGATAGTCTCTGATCTTCAGTCTTTAATAAATTTTCTTCATTGCCCATTTTGGTAGCTCTCACAATTATTGACAATTAAAATTGCAGTATAGTATTGGGCCACTGATATAGTCTAGCAGGTAGGGCATATGCCATTAATGCCATCAGCAAAGATTTAATCCTCTGCATTTCACACAGTCCCCCAATCATAAGGAGTAATTCTTGAGTGCTATAGAGCCAGAGTAACCCCACTGGCTCTAGTACTCAAGAATTACTCCTTATGGATGTGGCTCAAAAACACACACAAAAAATAAATATATTAATATTTATAGCATCATATTTATGCATTCTAATCTAAATTTGTCTAAAATGTACAATACATGCATTTTGAAGACAGTTTAAAAATAATGTACAGTAAAAAATCTCATTACTTTTTTATTGATGACATGTAGAAATAGTCTTTGATGTAATTTTTGATGTAATAGATAAAATGGCGCAAAAAAGTTAGTGTGATTTCACTTTTTTTTTGCTTTTTTTTTGGGTCACACTCAGCGACATTCAGAGGTTACTCCTGGCTCCTCATTCAGGAATTACTCTTGGTGGTGCCTGGGGGACCATATGGGATGTCGGGGATTGAACCCAGGTCAGCCGGGTGTAAGGCAAAGGCCCTACCTGCTGTGCTATCGCTCCGGCCCTCAATTTCACTTCTTTGTTTAAATTTTTCAAAGGTGAATTCTGGAAAATTGAGTGCAACATGTATTGCTTACATTACCATGTTAGTTGATAGTATCTTTATAAAATAAAGCAAAAAAAGCCTAAACTTTTTTCCATTATTGAAACTTACTATTTCTCTTTTGACTTCTCTTCTGAATAGTCTCCCTTTTTCACATGGCTATTTTATCATCTTAGACCACAGTTCAGATTGTACCTCCTCAAATTGCTTTTGCTTGATCTGTCTGTATAAAAACCTAGCGGATGTTCAAAATCCACCCTATTTGTTCTTTACAATGTTTATTTCATTTCCTCTTACTCCTTTAAATACCCTTTTTACTATTTTTTGAATATTAATAGCCACATACAAAATCATGGAATAATATGGTGTCTGCATCATGAGATGAAAACCGAGACACAAATTTCTATTTATAATCTGGCCTGTGATATCTCTTCATCACTTGTATTACTTGTCTTCACGTTGTTCATCAATTTGCTGGAACAGACACCAGTAACATCTCCATACGTCCTGTCGCATGCTAGTATAGCCCTAGGGCATCTGCTGGCTCCAGGAACACAAAGAGCCTCAAACCATTCCTTCAGATCATGGGAATGAAGACTGTAATTGTTACTGGTTTTTGGCATATCAAATATGACATGGGTAGCTTGTCAGGCTCTGCTGTGTGGTTGGGATACCTTTGTAGAGCCTGTGATATAATGCTAGAAATGCATACATATTTAGAAGCTGTCAAAACTGACTTGTTTCAAATGCCTTTTTATTATAAGTTGATTGAATTAGAATTCAAGTAAGTTCACCAATGTACTTAGTTATCATATTGCTAAAATTTCTTTTACTTTAGTAGTGCCTCTTTTCCTTACATTTTAAGTCAGGTTAGTTATGATATAGAATCCTGTGCCTTACTTAATTATTGGCTTCCTAGACTCTTGCCTTGTTTATAGTGTTTTAATAGAGAAGTAATTATTACAGACCTGATTATAACTGCTTGTTGATTGTGGGTTTGGTAGAAGTAGTACCTTGCTGTGTCTGTGTGCATTTGACATTTGATTATTCAAATTTAATGATGGTTAAGTGACCATTATTCCCCATTATTTATAGCCATCCCTACCCTCTATTATAAAATTTCCTATAATTTTTGTTTGGGTTAGTCCCGGTAAGAATCTGTGATGAAGACCTGGCTTTCTTCAGTATTTTATTTTGGGCTTAATGAACATAATAAGGGTGAAAAGAAAGGAAATGTCTGACAGGAAGAAAGAAAAATATGTGCATTCCAATGTTGCTGCTGTGAGAAAATTCTAAAGGGCATTCTAAAGTGTCTAAATCCTGAAGTATGTGGTCAAAAATTGTTTATGGGTTTTTTATAGTATTTGTTTAGATATTATTTCTAAAGATTTTAATTATTCCTGCCTACCACTATGTCAATATCTACTTACCCACACTATTTTTTCTAGGTGGTGTATATGTACATAATTCTGTTTAGACATGGTTTAAGATGTGAGTTTTTAGTGAGGAGAGACTATTAGCAGTGAGCAGCAGGTGGTTATCTCACTTCCTGTATTACCAACAATAGTACTGCCTACCAGCATTTAAAAAAATGTGTGTGTGTGTCTTTTCTTTTTTTAATCCAGTGGTGGCAGAGCACACCCAGCTCAGCTGTGCTTAGAATTTACTCTTGTCTCTGTGCTCAGTTATCATTCCTGGCAGAGCTCCAATTTATATTTGTGCTAGGGATTAAATCCTGGCAACAGAGAAGGCAAGCATTCTGCATCTGTACTATCTATCTAGCCATTATGAATTAATAGATTCATAATGTATAGACTTTAATCAATAGATTCATATACATTCAGAAAACTGAATGTATATGAATTTGCTATTTATACCGCCCTATTCCTTAGTCTTCTTTGAGCACACATATCTAAACCAAAGAGTAATCTTTTGCCCAAGTCTCACACTTTTATCCAAAGATTGAAAATATTGTCAATCTTTGGGTGAATCAAATAATTACAAAGTATGTAACATTTTAGAATAATGCTTATTAACTGGTTTCTAAAAAGCAATTTTTCTGTAGTCAATTTTTATATTTGGGCCTTTTTTTTCCCATTGAATTATATTATTTTCAATAATTTTATGAATGATATTCTTCTAATATAATTTTTGCTATGGTATTTCTTTTCCTGCTTTACAAAATATGTGAACATAAAACTACAGTTTATATAGTTCTAATTATTTTTATAGCTTTAGTGTTTTTTGCAATTTTATTTATCCTTAGGAATTTTTTATACTTAGAAATATATCTTCTTTATAAAAAGAAGACATAAAAGGTATATTGAAGTCCTAAATTCTGGTACCTCAAAATATGAAGCTCTTTGAACACAGGTACTTTATAAAAGTAATGAAGTTTAAATAAGGTCATTCAGATAAACTTAATCCTTTAAAACTAGTGTCTTTATAAAATACATCATGAAGAAACTCAGGAAGTAAACTGCTTTGCTCTTGGTCTCAGTAGAAAATAATCTTGCCAACACCTTTTTTTTGGAACTGCTAGCTTCCCAAAATCTAAGATATATATTTATTTTACTTTGAAGAGTTCACTTTTTGTGATGCTTAAGACAACACTACAAAATGAAGAAAATAATGGGATTTTTAAAATTTGTAATACATAAAAAATATCTTTCTATTGTTCAAATAAACTGTTTTGTTATTATTTTAAATGGTGTCCCTATACTCACCATATCTATCTGGTTATTATTTAAACATGTGAAAGCAATAAAATTTGCTCCAATTTCACATATATTTCATTATTTTTATTTTTAAATTATGTTTTTTTTGTTTGTTTTTGAATTTCTGTTTTGAATTTTGAATTGGAAGCCCATAAGAGCTCAGGGCTTTCTCCTGACTGCTCAAGGATCACTCTTGGCAGAAATCAGGGCAGTAACATATGGTATGAAGGAAGGACCCCAGGTCAGCAGATGTGAAGCAGATGGAACACCTCTTCCCTGACCCCTGAAATTTTCTAAGACATGATTCTGTTTCCTTTATATTTTAATGCTATTACTTGCATTGTTTGGTTATATTTTCAGGTATCTCAAATCAAATTTTACTCATGGTGATTTGTTTTCTTTTTTAAGAACTGCTGAAAATAATCTTAGATATCTTTCTTACATATTTTGGGACTATGCTATTATAAAGTTTACATGAGTTCATTTAGAAAAACTTAATCCTTTATATACTAATGTATACATACATTCACATATTATTTTAAAGTACTTTAAAATGCATTAGTGGTAGTAATGTGTGCTCTCTATCAATATGTTTTAATTTTAATAATTGATTTATAAGCTTTATAGAATACATGGGTATTTATAATAATTTATTTACTTGTACCTAACAATATAAAACATTATAGTAATTGATTTTTTTGATATTGAACTGCTTATGAATTCATGGGATTTGTGGGATCTTAAAGGCACAGTACCTCCTAAGATCTGTTAAGACAGTTGAGGCCAGGGCGCTGAACTTGGCCAAGACGATAAATAGGGCCCCAGGAGCATCCTGGGGGCTTGCAGACTTAGAGAGGAGCGGCCTTTGGTGTCTGACCAGCACCTAGGCTGACCAGGCACCAAAGTACCTGAGCCAGATGGCCAGCACCAGAGCTGAGAGGCTGCTCCTGATGCCTAGGCGCAAGGTCCAGCACCAGAGCCAAAAGGTTTGGTGCATGAGCCCGAGGACTGGCATCAAAGCTGCAGGGCGGGCTGCAGAGCTTCAGGGCTTCTGAGTATTATGACCACCAGCAGTAGGGCCTCATGGAGGAACTCAGAGACTTAGAGATTCAGTGACATAAGACATGGTAGCAAAAGATGAAACAGGTAACTAGGGAAATAGATAAGGACATAGCCGTGAAGTCCAGAGAAAATTAGCCCTGAAGAGAAAAACCCTCAGCTGAAAAAACCTAAGGAGAAGGTCCTGAAAAGAGCCATCCTGGGAGAGGATCAGATGCATCAAGTCTTGAAGAGAGACATCTGGGAGGGAAAGGCCCTGACTAGAGGAGCCGCACAGACCTCCCAAAGGGCGAAGCCTGCAGGGGAACCAGACAAGAGGAGCCTACACAGAAAATGCCAGAGAGCAGCCTGAAGGTGAAACCGCCAGAAGAGAGACAGAGATCCAGGAGAGGTTCCTGCACAGAGCAAGCAACAAATTAAACAAAGTACCATTAAAATATAACCTTCAGGAACCTCTATGTTTGCTCCTTATTGCAACAGGTCAGGGGGGAGCAGTATTGGCCCGATACAGGTCGGGGGCCCCTAGGGGACAGTGAGCACTGCTGGGGACCCAGCTAGGCCCAGCATCTGCTGCCATGGTCACCCCCTAACCCCACTAGTAATGTTAAGGCTATGGAAACCACAGGAGTTCCCTTGAGTTTGGGCCTCTGGGACCTCCCCTAAGGGGAGCCACAATCCCTCTTCAATACAGTTATTTCAAAGCATTAACAGGATTGATCTTGAATATGATGTATTGTCTTCTTGTGTGCAATTATTATGTTTTCATGTAAACGTGAACTGTGCCTCAGACGATGAAATTGGCAGCTTTGTGACTTCTGAAGTTAAACTTCAGAAGTTTACCCATAACCAGTTTCATATAAAATAAATGTGAAGCATGAATATTTATTTCTTCATACTTCAAATATTTAAAATATTCAAATATTTTAATATTTATTAAACTATTTTTCAACATATAATTTTGATGATATCTATTAATTTATATAATGTTACTTCTATTAGTTGATATGTGACATGATATATAGATATAAATATATCTATATTAATATGTGCAAATATTTTATAAGGTATAATTAAATATTATCCTTTGCTCTAAATGCAAGCTTATTTAATTTCTATACATTTTGACAATTAGAGGAAAAAGTCATGGGATGCAAGTTATGCATTAAAAACACTGTTTTAGGACCGGAGCAATAGTCCAGCTGGTAGGGTGTTTGCCTTGCGCCAGCTGGCCTGTGCAGGCCCCGGGTTTGATCTCTGGCATTCCATATGGTCCCACGAGCACCTCCAGGAGGAATTCCTGAGTGCAGAGCCAGGAGTGTCCTCTGAGCATTGCCGGGTGTGACCCAAAAAGAAAAAAAAAACACTGTTTTATAGACTTGCAAAAGTTTTATAGACTTTAAGCCTGGACCATACGCTGAGAGATCGCGAATTTTGTTTGCAGGTTCTAGCTTATGAATAAAGTTATCTACAAACATACCTGTGATGTATATAATTTGCAATCCTATCAAATCCTATATAATTGACATTGTAGTATTCTGCTCAGAAATTTGAGTCCAGGAAGTTCAATACACAATTCCAAATTGCAATTCTCTTTCAAGATATGCAATTTGATTTTTCATACAAACTAAATATGGAGTTGATGATCTGTTATGAAGAATACTCATGATGTTACAAATATCTAAAAATTATGATCTTTTTTTTAAAATTCTTTTTTAAAAGATTTTTTTTCCTGCCCCTGCACCCTCACTTCCGGGGGTCCCTCTGCTGTGGAGTCAACCCCGCCTACCAGCATGTCTTTAGGAATCTCCCTGTGTCTTCCATTTGGGAAACACAGTATGGGAATGGTGGTTAGGAGGAACAGTGCTAGCCCCAGGGGGGTGCAGAATCCTCTCTGTGAAGGACTGAGGGGGCCCACCTCAGTAGCCTGGAGCCCCCTGGCACATGCAGAGGGTGCCTGCCCTAGGCTAGTCCCATCCCAATTCTGATCTTTTACAGATCTAAACATTCAAGTTTTATCTCAGTTGAAGTTGTGAACATTTTCCGTTTGTTCTAAGTTTAAAATAAAATTTTTATATCTATCATGTTGAACTTCCATAACTACTGTATAATAATAGGTATGAAACTGGCAACTATCATATTATAAAGGGGCCGGAGCGATAGCCCAGCGGTAGGGTGTTTGCCTTGCACACGGCCAGCCTGTGCCGGCCCGGGTTCCTTGCAGCGCCGGCCTGTGCCGGCCTGGGTTCGATCCCGGCATCCCATATTGTCCCCCGAGCACCGCCAGGAGTGATTCCTGAGTGCAGAGCCAAGAGTAACCCCTGAGCACCGCCGGGTATGACCCAAAAAAGCAGAAAAAAAAATCATAACAGTGGTACATAGATAGTCATCCATGAAATCCTGGACTAGTTTGTTATGTAAGGCAAAATTACTATTCCTATAGTAAGGGGAAGCGAATTATATATAAATTCATACTTCATGAATAGAGAAGTTAAAATACTTATTTGATGATTAATTTTGAATAGAAAATGCCCTCCTGGACTACAGGTTTCCCTTCTGAGTCATCTTCATTTTCAACTGCCTTAATTAACTAAGGATAAAGAGTCTCAGGTGAAACTTTCATATCAGCACGGTATCAGATATTCATCATTATACGCAGCTTGACTTGATGTTGACAGATGGGGAGCTTGTAAATCTTCAAACCATTAACTTGAAAACATTAAAGCAGTTATTAGTTAGTGGTGGCCCCAGCCGATAATTTAATGAAAATATCAGTTTTCATTAAATTTAATTAAATTAATTAAAATATTTGAATCAATTTCAAAACAGTTTCTTTACCATTTTAGTTATACATGGGAAAATATCTGATTTCATATTCAAAATTTTATTTTTGGAACAAAAAATTAAATTTCTTGAAACTTTTCACTTTGTTTTCCTATTTTAGTTTTTTAACTATATCAGGAAATATACTTTAATGGAATTAATTTGATGTGTACATGCTCATATCAAATATTTTAATAGTTAATAAGCATTTTTCTATTGCTTTTTCACATTGTTAATGCCAACTAAGAGTTGTGTACGATTTTGCATGTTAGAACAAATTTGATAAATCTGTAGTATAAAAGAAAATATCTTTTCTGCTAATTTTGCAATATTGCTTCTTAGGTGAGATAACTTTAACTTCATTCAGTTCATTCCCCCTATTGATTTCACGACAAAGCCCTTGTAAGAATGCCACTGTAGTCACACATTTTTAAAATCTCTATATTTTCTCTATTATTAAGTAGTCTTGATCTGTGATTTAAATTATTAAGTCATGCAATGCTTTTATGTTTCCTCTATCTAATGCTTTTTTTCAGATGCTTCCTGTGGAAGATTTTTCTCTTTTAAGGACGGTATATCCACCCACACCAGTTCGAAGTTCTATACTAATGTCAAACTAAGCATAAAACAATAAATTTCAGAAAAGGTTTTGCAATTTTGAGCCCCTGAACAGTTTCTCTTACATGCAGACTGGGTACCTCGTCTGCACTGTCCTCCACTCTACAGCTAGCCATAGAAGCCTGCAGAACTTAAGATGCTTTCCCAATCTGGATAATACGAGTGCTGTGGTACCAGTGGCTTTTCTGACACCAGGAACCATATTAAAAGGAGTTATATAGATTACTCTGGATCCTACAGTAGATCCAGAGAAGAGAAGATGAGGGAAAGAAAGAAATTGAAGAGGAAAGTAAGAAGAGATGCAAAGGAGTAACAAGGTCAAGGGTATAGGCCTCAGCCACATTGGTAGTTAGAGTGGAATGTTTATATATCTAAACTGCAGTCAGTAACACTTTCAGCATGAGATCTAAACTATAAAACCAAAATTCAAAAGCGTTCTTGTCATGCTAGGCCCAACCATTCCCCCATGAACTACCATTGGTGCTTATTTTGTAATTTAAAAATTGTATTCTTGTTTTAATATTAATAGGTTCTCACTTCTATTTATTCAGGACTACAAGATGTCTTTAATTTGTAGTAATGCATTAATTTTTACTGAAGCACTAGCATGTAAAACTTGGTATTAATTTTCTGGATCTTATCACTTCTTTTTTTGTATTCATTAAACCATATTTTTTTACTTTTCTTAACTTTTGAAAATATTTTAATAATACCACCTGAAATATACAATTACAAAGATATTCATAATTGGGTTTTACTCATACAGTGTTCTAGCACTCATTATTCCACCAGTGCCCATTTCCCAATACCAATGTCTCCTATTCCCTTCCCCTTCCCCTGGCATGACTCTATGACAGGAACTTTGCCCTCTTCTCTCTCTCTCTCTCTCTCTCTCTCTCTCTCTCTCTCTCTCTCTTTCTTTCTATTTTTCTCTTACACATGGTGGCTTGCAATACATACATTTAGAAGTTATCACATATATCCCTTTGCCTACATTTAATCCTCACTTCCAGGCTGGTATTATCATTTCCAACAATTATTAGTACATTTTTCCTTTCTCTGTCTTACCTAATCTCTGACTCCCACAAACTAGTGGTAGATTCCTTCTACTAACAGATCTCCTGCACTGTTTTGACTGGACTTGGATATTGATATCATACTATTTTATTTTTATATCCTGCAAATACATGCAGTCATTATATATCTGTTCTTTTCCCTCTGGCTATTTTCACTCAGTATGATCCTCTCCGTGTCCATCTATTTATAGGAAAATTTCACAACTTTTTTCTTAACAGCTGCATAGTATTCCAATGCGTAGATGTACCAAGGTTTCTTTATCCAGTGGTCTTTTTTCAGGCACTCTGATTGTTTCCAGTTTTTGGCTATTGTGAATAGTGCTACTATGAACATGAAAGTGCAGATTGTGTTTCTGCTGTGTGTTTTTGGCCTCCCAAGTATGGCTTGGTGAAATTAAGAACTCAATTTCTAGAAGTTTTTGGAGGAATGTTCATATTATTATCCAAAAGGCTCTACCAGTTGATATTCCCATCAAAAATGAATGAAAGTACCTTTCTCCCGCATCCACACCAGCGAGATTTCTTGGTTATTCTTGTTCTTTAGTATATATACCATTCTCTGTGGTGTGAAATGCTATCTTATTGTTGTTTTGGTTTGCAACTCTCTGATGATTAGTGATTAGTGATGATGAGCATTTTTCATATGCATTTTGACCATTCAATTTCTTCTTTGGAAATTTCTGATCATTTCTTCTTCCCATTTTTGATGGGGTTAGCTGTTTTCTTCTAGTAAAGTTCTACCAGTGCCTGATATACCCTGGATATTAACTCCTTATCATATGGCTGCTCAGTGAATATTCTTTCCCACTCTATAGACTGTTTTTTTTTATCTTGGTTAATGTCTCTTTTGAGTTGAAGAAGCTTTTTAGTTCCATGTAGTCCCATTTGGTTATCTTTGCTTCAAATTGCTTTGTTAGTGGTGTTTCAAATTTGAAGATGCCTTTTGCTTCAATGTCGTGGAGGGTTTGTTCTTTATTTTCCTTGAAATGCTTTATGTATTCAGGTATCATATTGAGATCTTTAATCCATTTTGATCTGATTTTTATACATGGTGTTAGATTAGGGTCAAGTTCATTTTTTACACTTAGCTGCCCAGTTTTCTCAGCACCACTTGTTAAAGAGACTTTCTTTACTCCATTTTTTAATTTTTGCTGAATTTTCAAAGATTAAATGATCATGTATTTGAGGAGCTGTGTCAGGATACTTAACTCTATGCCATACATCCTCAGAGCTGATTTCACTTCAATATCATGTTGTTTTATTTACTACTGTTTTGTAGTATAATTTAAAGTTAGGAAATGTGATGCATCAAATCTTCTTTAGCTATCCAAGAGGGCTTATTATGCCATACAAATTTCAGGAATGTTTCATCAATTTCTTTGAAGAATGTCAGTGGCTCCTATAGGACTACATTGAATCTGTATAAATCTAGGGTGTATTACAATTTTGAAGAACTTAATTATCCCAAATCAAAAGTAGGGAATGTATTTCCATTTCCTAGTGTTCTCTTTTATTTCTTGAAACAGTATTTTGTGGTTTTCTTTGTACAGTTCATTTAATTTCTCAGTTAACCTAAATCTTAGTTATTTGATTTTCTGTGGCACAATTGTGCCACAGGAATGGGATCATTTTCTTTATATCCCTTTCTCCTCTTTCGTTATTTGTATGTAGAAAAGACATTGACATTTGGGTATTGATTTTGTACCCTCCCACTCTACTATAGATAGCTAAGGTTTCTAGGAGATTTTTGGTAAATATTTTAGGGTTTTTTAGGTAAAAAATCTTGTCATCTACAAATAGAGATTGCTTGTTTTCTTCCTTGACTATCTGGATGCCCTAATGTCCTTTTCCGATTGTTATGGCAAGTACTTCCAGTACTACATTGAATTGAAGTGGTGAGTGTGGGCAACGGTGACTTGTCCCCAATCTTTTGGAAAAGGCTTTCAGCTATTCTCCATTGAGAATGATACTCACTGTGGACTTTTAGGAGATGGCTTTGACTATAGTGAGGAAAGTTCTGTCAATTCCCATTTTATGAAGGATTTTTATCATTATGGGTGTTGGATCTTGCCAAATGCTTACTTTGTATCTATTGATATGATCATATGGCTTTTAATTTTTTCTCTTATTGATGTAATGTACTATGTTGATTGACTTGTGAATGTTGAACCATCCTTGCGTTCTTGGGACGAATCCTACTTGGTCATGATATATAATCTATTTGATGAGACTTTAGAATCTATTTGCAAGTATTTTGTTGACGATGTAATCATCTTTGTTCATCAGGGAGATAGGTCTGTAGTTTTCTGTATTTGTGACTTCTCTGTCTGCTTTGGGTATCAGGTGATATGTGTCTCGTTGAGGCTATTTGGAAGTGTTTCTGTTTCTGTTTCATCTATTTCTATTACAGTGGCAGTAGGTCCTCCTTAAAGGTTTGAAAGAATTCACCAGTGAATCCATCTGGACCTGGGATTTTGTATTTGGGCAGATTTTTAATTACTGTTTCAATTTCCTCAATGGTGATAGGCTTATTCAGGTATTGCAGGACTCCTTGTTTCAGCTGTGGGAGGCTATAGGACTTCAGGAAGTTTTCCATTTCTTCCAGGTTCCCTTGCTTCATGTTATGAAGGCTCTCAAAGTAATCTCTGATAATCTTTTGAATTTCTGTGGTTCTCTTGTGATGCCCCCCTTTTCATTTCTCATTCTGCTTTTTTTGGGTTCTCTCTTTCTCTTTCCATACCAGTCTTGCAAAAGTGGTTTGTCGATCTTGTTTATATTTTCAAAGAACCAGCCTTTGGTTTCATTCATTTTTGCATTTTTTTTGTATTCCAGCTCATTGATTTCCGTTCTAAATTTTATTATTTCCTACTTTCTGCCAGGGTTGGGCTCCTTCTGTTTGTCTTTTTCTAAGATTTTGAACTGAGAAATCAGGTTATTCGTGCACCCTTTCTTCTTTCCTGTTGAATATTTGCAGACGTATGAACTTTCCCCTTAAAACTGCTTCAACAAATTCTGAAAGTTTATGTCTTCCTTTTTATTTGTTTCTAGGAATCTTTGGATTTCCTCTTTGATATCTTTTATGACTCACAGGTTGTTGGGCAGTAAGCCATTAAGTTTCCAGATGTTTGGTATGACTTCCCGTTTCTGTGTGCAATTAAGTTCCATTTTCAGTGCATCATGGTCTAAAAAAATGGTTCACACAATTTCTATCTTTTTTAATTTCATGGAGGTATGTTTAGTTGTTCAGAATGTGATATATCTTGGAGAATGCTCCATGTGCACTGGAGAATGTATATTTGGCTTTTGGAGATGAAAATCCCTTTTTCTTCCATTTCTTTCTTTCTTCAGGACCTGTATTTCCTTGGTGAGTTTCATTCTTGTGGATCAATGAAGAGTTGATAGAGCAGTGTTGAAGTCTCCAACTCTATTGTGTTATTATCAACATCTTCTTTGAAGCCTATTAGCAGTTGTTTTGAGTAAGTTGCTGGCCCCTCATTGGGTGCACATATATTTAGGACTGTAATTTCTTCCTGTTATACATATCCCTTAATTATTAAGTAACAGCCTTCACTCTCCCTTCTAAACTTTCTCATCCTAAATTCTATGTTGTCAGATACTAGTATGGCCACCCTGGCCTTTTTGGAAAAAGTTGTTTACGCGCAGAATTGTCTTCCAGCCTTTGACTTTGAGTCTCTGTTTGCTCTGATTATTCATATGTTTCTTGTAGGCAACAGATTGTTGGATTCAGCGTTTTAATCTATTTTGCCACTCTGTGTACCTTAATTGGTGTATTTAGGCTATTACCATTGAGAGATATTTTCATGGGATTTTGTGCCATCTTTCTGAATATTTTCATGGGATTTTGTGCCATCTTTCTGAATAACCTTGTTATACTTTGAAGATTTGTCTTACCTTACAGTAGCCCCTTCAGTCCTTTAAAAGTTGGTTTTGAGTCTACGAAGATCCTGAGTTTTTTTCTTATTCATGAAGAGGGTGTCTATTTTTCCTTCAAATATGAATCTGAGTATAGCCTGGAGAAGAATTATGGTGAGGCCTTCATTTCATTGATTTTTTTTTCACCATATCCCACCATTTTCTTCGGGCTCAGATTGTTTCTATGAAAAGTCTGCTATAAATCTTTGGGATGCTCCTTTGTAAGTGCTTCCTTCTTTGAATCTGTTGCTTTCAATATTCTATCTCTACGGTTTTTGTCATTCTAATTAGGATGTGACTTGGAGTATTATTATTGGGATTTCTTTTAGCTGGTACACTTTAGACCTTCTGAATCTGGTAGCAACTGTTCTTTAGTTCTGGGAACTTGTCGGCAATGGTAGCTTTGGCAGTTGCTTCGTCACCAGGGTTTTCTTCCTGCCCTTCTAGAAACCCAATGATCTTTATGTTATTACTTTTGACTTCATCACTAGTACCTCTGTTGTCTGTTTTTAATTGTGAGTTTTTTCTATCTCTGCTGTTGTCTAATGAGTCCTCTGCACCTTGTCTTGGAGATCACTAATTCTTTCTTCATAGTTATTACTCTGATGCAGTGGCCTTCCAGTGAGTTTTTTTATTTCACCCACCACATTTTTAATATCTGTCATTTCTGCTTGCATTTTTTCTCATTTCTGCTTTCACGTCCTCTTGTAATTTATTTTCTTTGTGTTCCATTGTTCTTTTAGCTCCTTATGCATCTGTGAAGTTTTGAATTTTTTGGATATAAGACCTGAGTTGTCCCTAAACCTAACCTTAACCTAACCCTAACCTTAACCCAGTTGCCAGTCAGCTGGGAGGGAGAGAGATATCATGGCAGAGGGTCTATGGGCTCTGGGTCCTTGGCCCCCTTTGTGGATGTTCTCAGGCGTTTAGGCTGGGTGCTTTGAGGGTCCACCAGCACAGAGGTTAATACACCTCAGTTGGAGAGTATGTAGACAGTTGCAGAGCAACTGTTAGGGAGAGAGATAACATGGCTGAGGGTCTTTGGGCTATGGGCTTCTTGGCCCCCTTTATGTATGTTCCTGGATTTTTAAGGTGGGTGCTGGGTAGGTCACTGGGCAGAGGGTAACACACCTGAGTTGGAGCGTGGGGAGACTGTTGCAGGGTGGCTGGAATTAGGGAGATGTTCCAGCAAAGTGTCTTTAGGCTCTGGGCTTCTTGTTCCCCTTTGTGGATATTCCCAGACTTAGACTGGGAACTGGGTGGGTCCACTGACACAAAGGGTCACACACCTGAGTTGGGGGATGGGAAGACAGTTGCAGGAAGGTTGGGAGGGTGGGAGATGTCCAGCAGTCGGTTTGCGGGCTCCAGTTCTCTTCGCCTCCTTTTGATCACTTCCTTCTTAAACCAGTACATACAGGGTACATTTTAAGTATATAAAAATTATAAATAATAATATAACTGAAATTATTAAAATTCCCTTATGAACTCAGTTGAAAAATTATATACTTCTCTATGAATAACATCATTAATTTAAATACATTTGTTCTGCTCATTTATTAATTACTTACTCTATGATAATAATTTTTCTTATGCTAGAATATCTCATTTAAATGCACATGCATGATTTAATTATGAACTCATGTAACCTAACAATAAAATATATTTCTAACTAAATCTATGATACAATTAAGAAAACGGAAGCACAAAAGTTAAGAAACTTATCCAAGATCATAGAGCATATCACAACAGCCAACACAGTGTTCTGATGTTATCTTACTGTTCCTGTCATCAGTAGACTCTGATGTCTTTCCAATGTTTAGGTGCTTTCCATAAAAGATATAGAAGATATAGAAATTATAGAGCTATATATTTAACTGTCTTTTATATGTTCACAATATGTCCAATTTTGTTGGAGCACCTGTCGGGGTACACTGGTGCTCCAACAAAACCCAGGAGCAGGGGGAAAGGGATCCCCTTCTGCCCCAGAGGATTGGCAACCAGCGAATGGAGAAAGACATGAGAATCCAGCAAACTTTCAAAGGCTTTACTCTCACAGGTTCTTGTATACAATCCAGTTACAGGAAAACCCCAAACTTTAGGTCCCCGGTTGGGCCCCTACCACGTGTAGGTTCAGAATCCTAGGCCAAGATGGTTGTTACCACCTGATAAGGTCCAACAGTGAAGAGAAAAGAGAGGAGGAGAGCAGAGACAGAAAGGAGAAAGAGGGAGAAGGCCAAAAGGCAAAAAAAGCGTGGAAGAAAGCAGACTACAGCTTTTATAACTTTTTAGCAGTTAGGGTCAATCCCTCTCAGGTAACTTCTTCAGGACCTCACCTAGCCCCATTGAAATATTAATATCACTCCAGCCAAGGCTGCAGACCCTGCCCTTGGTTTTCCACCACGCCCTATATAGATGTGGGTAAGGTGACCTGTTTGTTTTTTTTTTTCTTTTTTTGGGTCACGCCTGGTGATGCTCAGGGGTTACTCTTGGCACTGCTTGAGGGACTGTATAGATGCTGGGGGATTAAACCTGGGTTGGCCATGTGCAAGGCAGAGCCCTGCCTGCTGTGCAGTAGGGGCTCCTCCCTTCCGGGGACATGCCTGGTCAGGGGCCAGCCCTGGGCCTCCAGTTGTTCCCTGAGCCCCAGGTGCCCTGCCAAAGCCCTAGACCCCAGCATCCAACGTGCTCCTGCCAGGCCTTGACATGTGGACACCAGCATGTGCCACCATAGCCCAGAATTGGTGGCCTAGCGCCGATGGCAGTGTCAGAGTCAGTGGGCTCACCTACCCTAGGCAGTGTGCCCCTCACTCCTGCCCGCCGTGCTGCTGTCCGCCTGATGGGGAACGTGCGGCTAGGTGTCATGTGCTGATGCTGGAGTTAGTGGCCTGGGGCGCTGCAGGGGTCGAGGCTGATGTGGGGTGAGGCTGTTACTTTAGCTGCAGGCCTGGCGCAGCCTTTAGGCACTCAGGCTGGTGGACAGTGGGCACACACACAGGGCAGGGGCAGGCATGGGCTTGGCCATGGACAGAGTAAGGTGGGGGCACATTTCTGGGCTCTGTACAGAGTTTGAGGTGCAGGGCACCCTGATAGCTAAGTATGGGCTGATTTTGAAGGCCTATGAAGACGCCTGGCTGCATGGTTCATCAATAAATGCTGGATTTTGAGATGACTACAAGAGTATGCTACCCGCACGGCAGAGTCTGGCAAGCTACCAGTGTCGTATTTGATATGCCAGATACCAGTAACAATTATAGACCTCATTCCCATGACCTGATGGAATGGTTTGAGGCTCTTTATGTTCCTGGAGCAAGCAGGTGCCCTTGGGCTCTACTTGCATGAGACAGGATATATGGAGATGTTACTGGTGCCACTTACTCAATAGATATCTTTGCAACTCAAGGTATAAATGAACTATTAGGTAGAGATTCTTTATTCTTTGGGGCAGCATTTTAGTTTTGCAAAGAAGCAAACTTTTACCAAAAATAAAACTTGTATAGAAGACATACAAAATACATAAAAGTTTAGGCAAAAAATAGTATTGCCGCAGACTGGCTTGGTTCGGGACCACCAGGCTGTGGGACGCGAGGGGAAGTTATTCAGGAAAGCAGAGATTCGGCGATTGACAGACAGACACCAACGCAAGAGAGGTTGAATGCTGCTGCAATTTTACTGAGGGCTTCATAGGGTTTATATATCATAACACAATAAAGAAACTTGGTAAGGCATACACAATGAAACAGAAAGTGAATACATGACATAATGAAACAAAAAATGAATTATATGATACCGCAACTACTTAAGCCATTTGGTTAAAATTAAACAAGGTTTCTATGTATTATGTCTCGCCCCAAGAACCACAGGCTTTGCAAGTCCAGAGGTCACTCTGACTTCATTAGACAATCATACATCATATCCAAGGTTTTGCGTATTGTGTAGCTGGTAACCATGAATGTACATGCTTTCCCTTATCTTTGTGTAGGGGTTAAAATGTCACAATGCCTCCTGCAAATAATTGGATTTGTAACTATTAAACTTTATACTGTAAAACTATAATGTGTACTAATCTATTATTTCAATCATAGCATGTGGCTGCTTTACTGATTTCTATTAAATATCTGGCTTTATTAATAAGTTTCTATACTAATGATTATTAAAACTATATAAATTAATTCTCAGTATACTAAAAATTATACTGCATATCTTAACCTCAAAAATCATAACAAATAGGCAGAGGATTTGAAAAAAAAACTTCAAGCTGGGAAGCAGAGGGACTGCATGCCAAAAACGCCAACAATAACAGAGGGCAGCCGGAGGCATAGACCCGTGGGCCACGAACCTCCCATTCCCAGGGATATGAGACCTGCTCAAATCCCCTTATAGCATGTTGCTACGTGGGCGACACCATAGTCGGCGTGGCATAGTATGATAGGCTTTTAAGTGAACAGATTCTGTTTCTTTTTTGTTTTAGTGTTTATTTGTAAGAGGTGTGGTTCTCTAGAGAGTTTAGCTATAACAGCATCTTTGTCACTTGCTAAATGTGATCCTGCCTAATTCATGGATTATTAACTCAATAGGATCTGAAAGCTAAATAAACACTGTGTTAACTTTTTTAATATTAAAATAGGCAACAGAGGACTTACTGTGAAGTCCAATCATGTCGTTAACTTTTTTTTGTATAGAAAAGTTTAGTTTTTAGAAAAAAGATGCTTTTAGATTTGGTAAAAAATATATGTAACATAGTATCAAGAAGTTATTTTTAAAGTATTCATGAGAGCCATCCAGTTCCAGATGCTCCATTCACTCTCAACGGAACAATCATCTTTGAATGCTGCAGTTACGGGTACCTAGGTCAAGATAAAAGACCTAAAACCTGAGCTGTGCAGGTGAAGAGAGGAGTGTGGAACGCCTTCAAAAGCATTGAAGAAATAGCTAAAAGGACAAAGAACTTCTGGCTCTGGGCACATCTCTTCAACTCCACTGTTCTCCCTGCTTTAACATATGCTTCAGAGACCTTGGCACTACCAAAGCAGGATGAGAATGCTATTCGGGTCTCCCAAAGAGGAATCGAAAGAGCTATGCTTGGAATATCACGCCTCAGTCAAGTGAGAGAAGGAACCGGAGTTCCGACCTCTGTTGACAATTGAGAATCAGGGCCACTGTCTCGTTTAGCCAAGGCGTAGAAAATCAGATGGGCTGAACATGTAATGTGACTTGGAGATGACCACTGGACTAGAGCCATTACTGACTGGATTCTACGGTACATCAAAAGATCACATGACTTTTCACCTACAAGATGGCAGGACTTCTTTCTCAAGACCCTGAGTGAACGGTTTGAGACTCTTCATATTCCCGAAGCAAGAAGATGCCATTGGGCTACACTGGCGCGTGACAGGGACAAATGGAAACGTTACTGATGTCTGGTCAAGCAAATCAACGAATAATAGGATATCAAGTGATCAAGTGATTTCTGAGAGCCAGAAATTACAGCAAGCAGGGCGCTTGCCTTCCATGTAACCTGTCCACGTTTGATCCTCAGCACCTCTACAGCTGAAAGAAGCACTGTCAGGGGTTATACCTAGGATCAGAGCTATGAAAAAGCCATGAGCATAACTGCCTGGGACCTAAAACAGTGACAAAATATAATAAGTATTGCAATTAAAAATAACAAATAGCTGGGGCCAAAGCGATAGCCCAGCGAGTAGGGCATTTGCTTTGCATACGGCTGGCCCATGCCAGCCTGGGTTCTATCCCCGGCATCCCATATGGTTCCCCGAGCACTGCCAGGAGTAATTCCTGAGTGCAGAGCCAGGAGTAACCCCTGAGCATTGCCGGTGTGACCCAAAAAGCAAAAAAAAAATAGCTCTATGGAGTATTATCATATTGACAATTTTCCATTCCCTCATGTCTTCTTTGATTTTTGAAGCAACGTTTTGTAGATTTCTTTGTATAGGTCCTTTACATTTTAGTTAAACTAATTCCTAGTATTTGATTTTCTGTGCCAAAATTGTGTATGGGTTCATTTTTTTAATACCCCTTTCTTCTCTTGAGTTATTTGTATATAGGGAAGCCATTGCCTTTTGGTTATTGATTTTGTACCCTGCCACTCGAATAAAAGTTATCTCTTGTTTCATGGAGTTTTTTGGTAGTGAATTTGAAATTCTCTAGTTGTAATATATCATCTGTAAATAGTGATAGCTTGACTTCTTCCTTCCCTCTCTGCATGTCCTTAATGTTCTTTTCTATCATGATTGCTATGTCAAATACTTACAGTACAATATTGAATATATGTGGTGAGAATGGGCAATCTTGACTTGTCACCAACTTTATTGGGAAAGCTTTCAGTTTTTTCTCATTAAGAATGTTTGTATGGGAAGTCACAATAGAAGAAGAAAAAGAACAGAAGCAGCAGCAGCAGCAGCAGCAGCAGAAGAAGAAGAAGAAGAAGAAGAAGAAGAAGAAGAAGAAGAAGAAGAAGAAGGAGGAGGAGGAGGAGGAGGAGGAGGAGGAGGAGGAGGAGGAAGGAGGAAGAAAGAGACAAACTGAAAGCCTTTCCCATAAGATTAGGACAAGATAAGGTGATGCTTTACTGCCTATTGCTGATCTACAGAAAATGTGGAGTGTGTTGTTCAATGAAGTCATAGTGAATTGTTGAGTGTCTATTTCTGAATCAAGCATGTAAAAAGATAAGTTGTTTATTACAGTTGAATTAAAGTTTCCTAAGTCATGTAATTATTTTCTAACTTGGTTGAATTTCTACTGTCGTATTTTTGATAACATTATTAATGCCACAATGATGTCAATTATTTGTTACTTTGCAGATTATGCTTAATAATAATGGGTTTAGTGGGCAAGAGAAATAACACAGTGGGTAGAGTTCTTGGCATGCATAGGTTCAACACAGGTTCCATATATGGCATCATATATGGTCCCCTGAGACTCTACCAGAATTGATCCATGAATGGAATGTTTCAAATAATCCTTAAGGACAACTGGATATGAATTCAGAACAAAACTTTTTTAAATAGCATAAGGTTTAGTATTGAGAATAACATCATCAAAGACATAATTTTAGAGTGCCTGCCTTTAAGATTTGTTTCATTCCGATTGTGTTTATTGGATCTGCATCTACTGATATAATTTCCAAAAGATGTTTTGTGTTATCTTCAAATTGAAAATATCGAGTGAACAATTTGGTAGAATCTCAATGAACTTAATTATATATATTTTAAACACTATTAAATTATTTATATATCAGGCTCTTTGTATATTTTAAGCAACTTAAACAACTACTTGCGAATATATATTAAAAGATCTGCCTATTTTTTATAATTACTTAGTGGTCATTTACATGAAGACATTTTTCTTTTATATATATTGAAGTTATATATTTTACTTTTAAGTTTTGACATATGTGTAAAAGATATTAATCCAAATGTGGTAAAAGAAAATTCATGTTTGATGTTCTTAACCCATATTTTCCATGAATTCTTTGTAGCTTCACTTTTACTCATTTATGTTAATTTATTTTGGTGTAGCCTAAGCCTCAGATGCCACATGCAATGCATAAAAACTCTACCATTGGCTCTTGTTTAGTACCCGTGGTCCTTGTATATATATTTTATGTATGTACATATGTAGTATGTATTTGTTAATTTGTTTCTTATTTTGTTTCCACACCCCACTGTGCTAAGGACTTACCCCTGGTCTTTGCTCAGGGATCCCTCCCAGCTGAGGTCAGCAAATCACTCCTTGTAGGGTTCATAGGATGATACTGCATGCCTGGGATCATAACTGGTTAGGCATTGTTCAAGGAAAGCACCGATTTATTGAACTATTACTCTGGAAATTTTGTTATTTTCTTAAGTGCTTTCAGTTCCTTTTTGGTTTTTGAACTGAGCTGGCAGGTGTTTAGTTTTTATTTCTGGCTGTGCTTGAGTAACCTCATGGGGGTCAGAGATCTAAATGGATCAGTTCCACACAAAGGAAGGGACTTACCTTGTGTATTCTCTGTTGGGGCCTGAACATTCTATATCACTGTATCACTGTCTTCCCGTTAATCATCGATTTGCTCGAGCGGGCACCAGTAACATCTCCATATGACCTGTTTCATGCAAGTAGAGCCCAAGGGCACCTGCTTGCTCCAGGAACATAAAGAGCCTCAAACCATTCCATCAGGTCATGAGAATGAGGTCTATAATTGTTACTGGTATCTGGCATATCAAATACGACACGGCTAGCTTGTCAGGCTCTGCCGTGCGGGTAGCATACTCTTGTAGTCATCTCTAAATCCAGCATTTATTGATGAACCACGTGGCTTGTGGCTGCGCAAGCCAGGCTGTGATAGGCTGGTCTGCTGGGTGGAGTTCTGACGAGGGGGAAGTCCGGATGTGGAAAATGGAGGTCCTCATGGAGTGGGGGTTGTCTGGCTTGTTGTGAGGCTCTGCTGGGGTGGCGGGCCAGGGCTAGAACCTGCCATCCCTCCAGGGTGCCTCATGAGCGACAGGGCACATGAGAGCCAGTAGCAGCTCTGTCCCATGTCTGTCTCTGGATCAGCATACCTGGGCCAGATTAAAAAAGACTGCAGCAGGGTGGATCTCGATGATCCGGGCTGTGATAGGCTGGTCTGCTGGGTGGAGTTCTGACTAGGGGGAAGTCTGGATGTGGAAAATGGAGGTCCACATGGAGTCGGGGGGTCGTCTGACTTGTTGTGAGGCTCTGCTGGGGTGGGGGTGCCAGGGCTAGAATCTGCCATCCCTTCAGGGTGCCTCATGAGCGGTTGGGCACAGTGAGAGCCAATAGCAGCTCTGCCCCCATGTCTGTCTGGATCAGCATATCTGGGCCAGATTAAAAAAGACGGCATCAGGGTGGATCTGGATGAGCCGGGCTGTGGTAGGCTGGTCTGCTGGGTGGAGTTCTGATGAGGAGGAAGTCTGGATGTGGAAAATGGAGGTTGTCATGGAGTGGGGGTGTCATCTGGCTAGTTGTGAGGCTCTGCTGGGATGGCGGGCCAGAACATTCTATAGTTGCATTAATTCAATCTGTCTAATTCATAATTATATTTACAAACATGATTAAAAACACCTAAATTTTCTGTTTTGACTCAAATCATGTATATTTATTGACCAGCTAATAATGCAAATCACTGTGATTGGGTAAGGGCATCTCATTTAGAGGAGGAAGATTTTGGTGTCTGCAGGCAGCGCATTGTAACGTCCTCTTCAAAAAATGTTTTTTCACTTACCTCTGAAAATTTAGAATCTCAAATATCCTTCCATTCAACTAATAACAAGGATTCATCTATAGAATTAAACAATTATTTACTACAAGCTTTGCTGTGTTCATATATGAAAACTCAAAAGACTCTTTAGGAATCTATAGTTATTAAATGTGATAAGCAAGTAAACCAACAGAGACAGACATTAAATACATGATGAACAGACTTCTGTCTCAGGCAATTATTTGTAAGCAATATTTATAATACATGTGCAAAATAGCTACTATATATAAGAAATATAAGAATGCAATGGCTGTGCTAAATTTTTTGGATTTCTAATGTGATTATAATAGACAGGAGGAAGAAATGTATTTTTTATTTCTCCTAATGTACTCAGTCTATTTTCATATAATCAAAATAAAACTTTGAAAATCAGAGGTTGGCTAAAATGGAGGTTTGAATTACTACAAAGTTTGAACTATTACAAAGTTAGCTAAAATGCAGGATTGAATTACTACAATTAGAGATGCTGAATTGAAATTTCAATTGAGAAATGAAATAAAAAATATGTTTCTGATGAAAATTACATAAATTAGTGATTTAAAATAAGTTTTTTTTATTTTTTATTCTTATTTCTTTTTTATTATATCATCACGATATATATATATATATATATATATATATATATAATTACAAAGATGTTCATGTTTGGTTTTCTTTTAAGTATTTTATTATACCACCATGAGATATACAATTACAAAGATGTTCATATTTGGGTTTTGGTCATACAGTGTTCCAGCACCCATCCCTCCACCAATGCCCATCTCCCACCATCAACGTCCCCAGTTCCCTACCCCTCCCCAGCCGGCCTCCATGGCAGGTTCTTTATTTTCTTCCCTTTCTCTTTATCTCTTTCTCTTTTCTTTCCCTTCCAGATTGTGGATTACAGACCATACATTAAAGGGTTTCCATGTGTATTTTTTGCCTGTATGTAATGCTCAGTTTTCCAGCACCCATCCCTCAAGCCAGATGACCCGCCAATCCATGAGGGCCTCCATGTTCCACATATGAACTTCCCCCTCGTCAGCACTCCACCAAGCAGACCAGCCTATCACAGCCCTGCTCATCGAGATGCACCCTGCAGCAGTCTTTTTTTAATCCGGCCCAGAGCCTCCAACAAGCCACAGGACCCCCAAGTCCATGAGGGCCTCCATTTTCCACATCCGGACTTCCTCTCGTCAGAACTCCACCCTGCAGACCAGCCTATCGCAGTCAGGGCTCCCTTGGCCCTATGTGGCCATGAGGTTCATCAATAAATGATGGATTTTGAGATGACTACAAGAGTATGCTACCCGCACAGCAGAGCCTGGCAAGCTAGCCATGTCGTATTTGATATGCCAAATACCAGTAACAAGTATAGACCTTATTCGCACGACCTGATGGAATGGTTTGAGGCTCTTTATGTTCCTGAAGCAAGCAGGTTCCCTTGGGCTCTACTTGCATGAGACAGGTCATATTGCGATGTTACTGGTGCCCACTCGAGCAAATCAATGATGAACGGGAAGACAGTGTTACAGTGATACAGTGATCCCTCAAACAGTGCCCACTTCCCTCACCGATGTCCCTCCTCCTCTTCCCCAGCCTGCCTCTATGGCAGGCCCCTTGCCTTCTCTCTCTCTCTCTCTCTCTCTCTCTCTCTCTCTCTTTCTCTCTGTATCTCTCTATCTCTCTCTTCCTTCTCTTACAAATTGTGGCTTGCGATACATACTTTTAGAGGTTATATATATCACTTTGCCTATGTTCAATACTCAGTTCTAGGCTGGCACTATCATTTTCAATAATTATTAGCAACTGTTCCCTTCCCTGTCCTATCTAACCTCCGACTTACACACACTTACACCATTCTACCACTGACAAGACCTCCTGGCCCTGGCCTTTGATATTGTTATCACACTATTTTTTTATATCACACAAATAAATGCAGTCATTCTATATCTGTACTTTTTCTCCTGTTAATTTCACTCAGCATGATCCACTCCACGTCCATCCATTATAGAGAATTTCATAACTTCATTTTTCCTAACAGCTGCATAGTATTCCATTGTGTAGATGTACCAAAATTTCTTTATCCAGTCATCAGTTCTCAGGCATTCTAGTTGTTTCCAGATTCCAGCTGTTGTGAATAGTGCTGCTAGAACATATGAACACCAAGTGCAGATGGTATTTCTATTATGTGTTTTTTGGTCTCCCCAGGGTATATTCCCAGGATTGATATGACTGGTTCAAACGGGAGCTCAATTTCTAGTTTTTGAATGAATGTCCATATTGTTTTCCAAAAAGGCTGTATCAGTTGACATTCCCACCAACAATGGATGAGTGTCCCCTTCTCTCCACATCCACACCAGAACTGCTTGTTCCTGTTCTTTTGGATCTGTGCCAGTCTCTGTGGTGTGAGATAGATATCTCATTGTTTTTTACTTTGCTTCCCACTGATGATTATTGATGATGAGCATTTTTTCATATGATTTTTTGCCATTTTAGTTACTTCTTTTGGAAGTTTCTCTTCAATTCCTCTCCTCATTTTTTGATGGGGTTGGTTGATTTCTTCTTGTAAAATTCTACCAGTGCCTATATATCCTGGATATTGACCCCTTATGAAATGGGTGTTGGGTAAGTATTCCTTCCCCCTCTTGGATTGTATTTGTTTTTTGGTCAGTCACCATTTCTTTTGAGGTGAAGAAGTGTTTTAATTTCATGTAGTTCCATGTATTTATTTTTGCTCCCAATTGCTTTGTTAGTGGAGTTTCACTTTTGAAGTGGCCAGGGGACCACATGTAAGCTATGAAGAGAAGAGGGGTTAGCCATATACAAGGCTAGTGTGCTACCACTGTCTTACATCTCTGTCCCCTTGAGCTAAATTTTTTTTATGATATTTTATCTAGAGTTCAAAGTCTCAGAGGGGAATCAGGGATGCAAAATTGCACAAATACAAAGTAATTAGTGACCAAATGAAAGTTTTACTTTTAAACGAATATTCTCTACAAAATAAAATATATGCTATGAAAGGTAGCATGAGAGATATAGCAGTAATCTAAGAAAAGGTAATGAAAATATTGAGTTTTCAATTATTCCATGATTATTGAAATATGCAATTTTTATATTGGACTAGATAACTAGAAGAGTTGAATATTTTAAATTAATTTTATATTGTTCATAAATTTTACAGAACTTCATGGGTATAACTATACCTTAAAAAATTTATGGGTATATACTTGTGTATTTATGAATATATTTAGAAGTCTGAAATGTGTGCCCTACCTTAAAAAGGGATAATTTTGATAAACTATACTTTTTCTAGTTTATTGTTTCTAATTATAATTCATGATTTAATTAAAGGGAATTATCCTTTATGTGACCTTGCATAATTTAAAAATTATAAGATAAGATATTTTGATCATTAAATTTCTATGAACATAATTGAAGAGAATTAATTAGCTAGAAAATATATTGTAGTGATAATGTTATTTGTACTGACATACTACTATCCATTTTATACTTTCTGTATCGACAGTGAAATTTCAATTCAGCATCTCTTACTTTGTAGTAATTCAAATCTGCATTTTGGCTAACTTTGTTTATTTGACTTTATTCAATTGAGATTTTTTTACAAGACTACATCTTTTATAGACCTCATTCCCATGACTTGATGGAATAGTTTCAGGCTCTTTATGTTGCTGGAATGAGCAGATGCCCTTGGGCTCTACTAGCATGTTTCAGGACATATGGAGATTTTACTGATGCCCGCTTCAGCAAATCGATTCTCAACGGGAAGACAAGTGATACATCTTTTAGGGGGTACAACTTTATTACATATCTACAAAATATGTTACAACTCCCCACTGAAGAGCCAATATCCCTCAATAACAATTCAATGGATTTCACCAACCACCACTTCTGACTTGATTTTTTGTGTTTCCTTCACTTTTATTCAAGATGTAGCAAAAATCAATTATTTATTCAGATTTTAATACCAGAATATTATTCCATTATGTTTATATATCTCAGCTTTTTAAACCACCCTCTATCATTGGGCTCTTTCAGGTCTTAGCTATTTTATATACTGATTCAATGAATATAGTTGTGCAAATATCATTTTGAGTTAGTGTTTTCTATGGCTATGATAGATATTTTTGAGTGATTTTGATATTTTGGAGTGGACTTGCTGGTCACATGTTGCAGACTCCTAAGAGCCTCTGCATCTGCCCTGGATTGCCTCCTGCGGGTCACTTAGTAAATAGGGGGTAGTTTAAATGTGGCAGTTTATCTGACCATGCATTCTGTACTGGCTGGTATAAATATTCTTTCGTGCTACCACAATCATCGTGGGACTAGCTAGATCTTACCAGCAAATTTGCCTAGCCAAGTTGGATCTCTAAGTAATTAGACCAGAGAGAAATGCTGTTTGCTTCCAAGCAAGCAAGCATGGCTCCCTGATAATTCAAAGGCAACTAAAATACAAAACTACCGTGAAGTAGAGGGGAGACTCTTGTGAAGGCTTGGAGAAATATTTAACTGGCATTAGTATTAGTCTTTGGTACAGAGACATGCCATCTCAAAGACCTTCTTCTCTATCCTATAAAGGCATTTCCAGGAAGATCTTGGCTCAAGACATTAGGTGAGGTGCTGGGAGAAATTACCTGAGGGCATTTGACCCTCCCTACAGGGGAGTTACATTTAGCTTATAGCTCCTCCCACTTCTGCTAGGGAGGCTTTGAATCAGCTCTGGGTTCTAGTAAACAGCCAGAAAGCCCCCTGAAGTTGCTACATTTCTATAGAGCTGTTTTCCTGTTTTCATCTCTAGATAGCACAGCCCAGAATGGGCCGGGCTAGGAAGTTTAGGCAGATTTTTAGCTATAAAATAAACTGTAAGAAGAAAGAAGCCTCTTTTTTTACATTTTGGCTTCCCTTGGCATTTTGTTTCTCCATTCTCTCCATTCTGTTGGGCCTCAACACGTGGTGGCAGCCATCTTGGCCTACATGTGGCTAGGGCCTAGCTGGGTACCCAGAGTCCAGAGGTTTCCCCTGCTCTTGGATTGTATATTGGAACCTGTGATAGTAAAGACCTTTTAAAACTGCATCGGATTCCTGAATTTTCATACATTCCCTGCCGGCTTCAGAGGTAGAAGGGAACTCGCTTCCTGGTACTGTCAGGGACCCCAGCGGTTCCCCCAACAGTCACATAATTTATTTTTTCATTTTTTGAGAAACCACCAACTGTTTTCCAGAGACTTGATCATTTTGTTTTCACAACTTCATGAAGAGAATTCTTTTTTTTCTTCTTCCACTGGTCAAATAACTTCTTGTTGTCTTTTGATGCAAATTATCTTAAAGAGTAAAACCAGATCTCATTTCTGTTTTCATCTGAATTTTCCTCATAATAATTATGGACCAAAAATTTACGAGGAATTTATCAAGAGCAAAGCTATGTTTTTCCAGGAACTAAGGGGGCAAGCAAGCAGAAAGGACTAAGTGGATCATAGAGAAGTTTAAGAGACTAAAACTCCTCTTATTGGCACTTCAAGATGATATATATTACTACATTTTGGCCACAACCAATTTTCTATAGAGCAGAAAAGTTGAATGGTAAATAAAAAAAATAAGTCTTAACAATATTGTATCAGTATTGGCTCACTAATTATAAGGGATCGATCAGAACGTTAATATATGAAGAAATTATATTTTAATACTTATGCTTTATTTTAAACACAGCAGTTGCAAACCGAATAAATGAGAGATAGATAGATAGATGAGAAATAATGAAGATAAGATAGATAGATAGAGATAGAGAGAGAGAGAGAGAGAGAGAGAGAGAGAGAGTTAAGACATTTTTCTTGCACTTGCTTATGCTGGTTTGAAACCCAGCATCACATAATACTACCCCAAGTAATGTCAGGAGTGTTCACCCATGTATGAAACTAGTAGCCCATAAGCAGTAACCCCCTGAATATAGTCAACCATAAAACGAAAATAATAAAATACAATAAATATGAAGTCACAAGGATGAATGATCTTGCTATACCAGACACTATTGCTTTATGCAAAATAAAAACTCATTGTCAGTAAGAATAAAATAAGTAATGTGAATACACACACACACACACACACACACACACTTTCAGGCATGCTAACAAAGCAATTGTCCAATCTAATAGAGGAAGAGTTCTTTGAGAGCATTTAATTCTTATTTTTCTTAATAAAGCCTCTAGGTTGAAACATTTCTGTATTCAGCTGTGTTTTTGATAACCTCTTTATGACAGTAGGCCTAATGTTATGAACTTTCTATTTATTTCCTGTCTCTGCAAATCACTTAGCTACTTCTAATGTGAATTTTGCTGAACATTCTCCAAAAGCATAAGTGATATGAATATCTCTTTGAGAGGACAGCAATATCCTTTGACTATGTGAATAAGTAGTGTACAGCCGGCTTCCTTTCTTCACCTTAGTTTTCTAGAATGATACCCTTAATTTCTGGTCCCAGTACAGTTTTTATAAGTCATATTTATTTTGTTCAATTTTTAAGGAATTTTAGTTTATAAAATTTATGGCAAATTATGCTACTTGTTACCTGCTTTATATTGTTAAAACTTTTTTTCTGTATACAGTCTTCTTGGTCATAACTTTCATTTAGAAAGGATTGTCAATTTTAACTGCAAAATCTGAAAAAAATAATCACTGATAATACTCTTTAACCTCCCAAATAAGTAAATACATTATAATTATTTAAGTGCCCTTACAATAGAGATATCAGGATTTACATATCTTGGGAATTCACATTCTGAATACTATATCTCTTGTTCAAGGTGACCCTAGGAGATTTCACTTGCAGTAAGCAAAACTCATAAAACTGAATTTAATTGAGGTAAAATGTTATATCTCAGAAAAATGTTCAACTGGCATTTGTTACTGGTGCTTCCAGGAAAAATGTGTTCAACATCTTATGGTTTCCTTGACTTTCAGGGATAAATGAGACCCATCTAAGTAAAATTAACAAATTATTATTTAAAATATTTGTTATTGAATGTATTATTTTAAAGCCATATCCACCACATTATTGTTACATCTATTTATCATCATTTATTTCTGAACAGAGCTATTAAATTACGGCCACCAAAACTTAGGAGATTATTGATTTTTAAAATGTTTGAGCTCTGAGAAATATTGATTCATTGAAATGTTTATAAATTACTGAGAAATTAATTTTAAGGTTATGTCAATTTTTTTAACATTTAATTTTACTGAGGCTGGAGATACATTACAGCAGGTAGGATGGTTGTTCTGCCTGGGGTTGACCTTTATTCAATCCTTTGTGTAACACATAGACCCCTATGCACTGTTGGTGGACAATCGTGAGTAGATAATTGTCACTATCACTCAACTCTTTCCAAATGCACTTAAAATATATCACTCCCTTAATATTTGTATAAATTGAGTGCCCAGTCCTACCCTCAATGCAAAAATACTAAAAGTACTTCCAATACAGAAATGCTAAATATTTTCCTATTTGAAACTCATACTAGTGTTTGAATCAGATAAGACAATTTTGTCAAAGCTTATTTTTCCTATCTTATAAATGTTCCTTATTTCCATAAAACATAGATTGTGTTCTAGCAATCATTCCACTTCTCAAATGCAAGATGTTGATTTCTTTTAATGACAGACTATGAACTAGGTGACTTTAGGGTCATCTTAAAGATAACCCTACAATATTAAAGGTAATATCTACAATATTTCCTTTAAGATTACAAAAAAAGATAATTGATAATTTTAAATCTTTATATATATATATCTGAAAGTTAATTTGTTATAGTAAATATTTGCCATAATGATATTGAGTCTGTTTTTATATCAAAACCTCTGTGAATATATAACAAAAATAATTTTGTAATGTCAAAATATTTGAACACAGAAGTTTGAGAATTATTTCTTCAGTGATGGACTATATTGAAAATAAACCACTTCCTTCTTCAGTATGAAAATCCAATGCATTGTTAGGAATTTTATTCTAATTTTCTCCTTTATGATTTATATTCTTACTCATTAGAAATAAGTATATTTAAGGAAATTAATTTGAAATGTTTTATATTCTATATGATATATATTTAGCAATCACATAGGACACACTAAATATGAACAATGTGTTAAATATATTTTTCTTATGAAATATAAAAAAGTGTACTTAATTGGAAGGATTACTATAAGTTAAATGGAAAAACATGATAAACTTAGCATATTTTAAGCAAAATATTTAATATAGTAACATAATCTATTACTTTAACACTTATTAAAACACTTTATGTTTATTTCAAGTTTTGTTGGAGGACAGGTTTAGATAATCTGAGAGCTTTATTGTTTTGCCACTCCCAGATTAATCTGTTTAAGCCAAGGTTCATTCTAATGAGACCTCTCTTCTATGTAAACACTGCTAGAGGGTGTGGCAGTTTTTTTTTTTTTTAAGAAAGGGGATATCTCCAGCTAAAGTATCAACAGGCTGCAATGCAAAGTTATTTTATTAAAGATGAACCAAGATCAACTGGCTGCAAAGCAAAATTATTGTTATTAAAGATGGACTATGTTCAACAGGCTGCAAAGCAAGATCATTATTATTAAACAAATGAACCAATCTGGGAGGTTTGAACATCAGTTTGCAATTTAAAATTAAGACTTTATATTGAAAGAAATTATGAGCCACTCATGAGGTGCCGGGAGAGATGGCAGGTTCCAGCCCTGGCCCTCCACCCCAGCAGAGCCTCACAACAAGCCTGATACCCCCAATTCCATGAGGACCTCCATTTTCCACACCGGACTTCCCCCTCGTCATAACTCCACCCAGCAGACCAGCCTATCACAGCCCGGCTTGCGAAGCTGCTTGCAGCCCGCGTGGTTAATCAATAAATGCTGGATTTTGAGATGACTACAAGAGTATGCTACCCGCAAGGCAGAGCCTGGCAAGTTAGCCGTGTTGTATTTGATATACCAGATACCAGTAACAATTATAGACCTCATTCCCATGACCTGATGGAATGGTTTGAGGCTCTTTATGTTCCTAGAGCAAGCAGGTGCCCTTGGGCTCTACTTTCATGAGACAGGTCATATGGAGATGTTACTGGTGCCCCCTCGAGCAAATCGATGATGAACGGGAAGACAGTGATAAAGTGATTGAAAGAAATTAAGTGTTTTTAGACCTGACACCCATTTATAATTAATTTTTACTTAGATTAATTGACTGGTTTTTCAGTCTGCATCTGGTTTTCCAGCGGCTCTCCTTGAGACAAATTTAAGGTGAGTAATGTTAAAGATACCTGTCTTTCATTGTTTCAACAACTGCTTCTGAAAGTTTTTTGAGTACGTTTAACAATTCGTCATTAGCCTTAACATTTACCATAAATCATTCACCAAAACTATCCATTTGCCAGAAGTCATTTGCCATAAATAAACAATCACATAACTTAATTGCCTACAAACCACCAGCCACATGGGACAGAGCACAGGCAAATAAATAGTGGACAATTTAGTCCGGTTTGTCTCTATGGAAAGCTGTGGTGCAAACAAAGGTGGCAGGCAACTGCAGATAGAGCCTAAAGCTCTTTTCCAGCTGAATTAAATAAAGATGCCACCAAGAAAGCTGACCTTTCATTTCCTTAAACCAAAGGTCTGGGAAAGCCTCTACTTTAAACTTAACCGTTTGCTCTCCAGAACTAGCACTCAGCTCCTGTTGGGAAAGGTGCAGTTTTATCAGGAAAGTCACAAGAGTTAGCACCAGAAAAGGCCAAAATAAAGAATAGTCATGAGGAATGTAGCGAAGTTCACAGAGATTTGCTCTTGGACTATTATTAAATTGAGAACAGGAAGAAGGACAAGACTTTCAGATTATCTAATCTAGAAAACATAGAAGTCTTAATAGATGTATAAGTCAGAAGTTATTCAATCAAGGTGACTTCTGTAACTGCCATACCCTCTAGCAGTGTTTACATAGAGGAGAGGTCTCATTAGAATGAACCTTGGCTTAAACAGATTAAGCTGGGAGTGGGCAAAACAACAAAGCTCTCAGATTATCTAAACCTGTCCTCCAACAAAGGTTCATTAAGAACAATGAATTTTCATTTTGTGTCAGAAAATCCTAAGGTTCATTTTCAGCATTGACTTAGAAAATTAGATAAACAGTTCTGTTTGACACAACAGTTTTTTTTTATAAACAATTGTCGTATATAGAACAGAACAACTACTCTGTTTTAGTTTCTGGAGGGAGGTATATATTAATAGGATTGGCTTCCTACTTTGGAGACCACCATAGTTCTGACAGGAGATTAAAGGTGGACCAGAAAAAGAGCTGGATGTTATAATTGTGATATTGAGTAATGTTGACAAATTGATACTGAGTAATGTTGAGAAATTCGTACCATTTTGCTTTAAGATAATAAACTGACCTTGCAGGAATTTTCTTGGGTTGGTTCATATCCTCTAGATGCATTGTAGAGATACTAGAAAAGAGAAATAAATATTTTATGCATAATTAAGTGGATAAATGTCCATCATACTATAAACATGAGTAGTGTTTCTTTTGGTAGACTGTTGTAGTGCTTTATTTGGTAGACTGTTATTGAGTTTGTGTAAAGTCTATTAAATCGCTGTTGAAATGTTTAATGTTTCTGTTGTTGCTATTTATTAAATCATTTGATCTTGATAATCAATCTTCCTTTTTTATTTTGTTTGGTTTTATTTTATCTGTTATGCATAGGATTTTCTGCTGGCTGGTCTCAGGTTACAATATGGCTTGGCAAGGATCAATTTTGGGTTGACTGAATGCAAATAAGCAATCTATCTGCTATACTATCTATCTGTTCACAATCTACACGATTATTCTATAACCCAAGTTTAATGCATTAGATCACACAGCAACTAAGGCAAAAATTTAATGTGATAGTTTGGTTTCTCACTTCTAAAATCTGACACCAAAACTTACATTCTTTCAAACTTATTTTCTTTCAATATTGCAATACCTTTGTTATTTTATACTGATATGTCTAGAATCATGGAAAGCATATGTATATATGTATAGTAGGACATGCTTTCTAAGAGCACTCTCAAGTCATATTAGCAACCAGAAAAGTAGGGTGATTGGAAGAAAGACATGATACATATTATCTTATAAGGAGAAAAGCTGCCCAATCTAAAAAATAAATCTGAAATGGCCTACTTGAAAATATAATTTGGGATAATCTATGAAATAAGCTTTTCATAGAATCCAGGCAAAGAAATTAGGGTGGATATTTCAGGCAGAAAGCCTTAGGTGCAATGATGGACCTTTCATTCCTATTTGTCTGGGAAGTTTCATTTGGCAATTATTAATAACCCCCTTCAACTCTCAGAAGCATACTGGTTTAGAAAATAAATTTTATATCCACGCTACCTAAGGGCAGGGCCACAGAGTTGTGAGCAAACATAGAATATATGGGGAAATGCAAGTAATTTATCATGGTTAGTTTTCAGGATGCAAGATGAGAATTTATGAAAGATTAAAGTTTGAAAGTAAAGCATGAGAGTCTTGATCCTCAGGTGAAATGGGTTAAGTTTCATTTCAAAGGTAGTAGAAGGTCATTAAAATAGTCTAAGAAAATTATATATTATTAATAGTACTATGGAAGGTCAGTTTGACATTAAGGATTAGTAGCATGATTTAATATTTATGTATTTAATAATGTATCTGATAATACTTAATATTATGACAGTGACCAGGACACATTATGGTCACACAATAGATATTAAGACCCTACTATGGGCAGAGATCATTCTGAACTTTAGCAAACATCTTTGAAAAAATCATTCAATTTTCTTGCCCTTATTGTGATGAGAAAGGCACAGTGACAGCAAGTTACAAAAAGTATTTGGAGAGAAAGATCAAAGTCATTGGGCTTACATTGCAGTTTTTAAAAAGGTGGCGGGTTAGGATTCCAATTATAATTTAAACAGGCCCAACAATAATTGAGACACTAGCTAAATGTTCTAGGTGGAAACTGCAGGAGATATGTAGATTCCTGAGGTGAAATATGGTTAAGAATTATAGCACATGATTATGAGATTGTGGACAGATTTGGAATGGAAAAGTTAGAAGAGGATTATTCCAGAGACAATTGTAAGTGGATGAACCCAGGTCACTGAAGGACATTCTATGGTATTGTGCTTTACGTTGAGTGGCATGACAGGCTGCTGAAAATGTTAACTTTTATAAGGACTAATGAAAATTTTGTTTTAATAAAAAAAAACATAGGGGCTATGTTTTGTCCATTAAAAATGAGTTTGAAATATAGGTCAGAGATTTGGTCAGCATTACAGACAATTATAAAGGGTAAATGAAAACAATAAAAGAGCAAAGACTGTCATCCCATTATAGAGTAACACAGAATTGAGGCCTAATTAGTGAAAGAAGAGAAAGATAGATACTTTATAAGATAAAGCATCAGATCTTATAATAGATACACAAATGTTCTAAAGATCTATAGATCCAATAAAAAAGAATAGTTCCTGAAATAATATATTCTAGGAAATAAAGCAAATAGAAAGCATACATAAAATTAATTTTACATAGTTCTATTCCAATACGTGTCAAGTGTCCAAAAGCTATTACATATGCTGGAAAACTTTTAAAACAATGACTTAAAAATCAAAACACAGAGACCAGAGGGATAGTACAGTTG